>AWYD02003814.1:0-98352 GCA_000504365.2 Pseudocercospora pini-densiflorae CBS 125139 | reverse complement strand
TTAAATACTATATTTATTTACTAACTACTATCTACCTACTTATATAACCTATATTATAGGTAGCTTTTATTTCTTAGATTATACTAAAAATAGCGCGTTTTAAAATAGAGCTAGAAATATAGGGTATTTACTCTATACTACTACTTAATAATACTCCTATATACTATATATATACTAGTCGATAAGCGTTAGAATAGGCTAGTATTAGATTCTTAGTACTATCTTCTAATTTACTAGATCTTAATCCTATTAAGTATATTTAGGTATAGATTAAGAATAAACTTTAGCGTATATATTAGATCGAAACGGTCGCGTAGCTAGATTAGAAGATAGAGCGGTTATAGTAGAAGCTACTAGATTATATACTTAAAAATATAATAGATTCGATATATAAGCGTTACGAAGCCGTTATTTAAAATAAGGGGTATCTAACTAAATATTAGCTAGAATTAGTTTAGCCGTTGGCGGGGCGTTGACGCCCCGCACTAGCGCAATGCACGGACCTGGCCACTTCAAAAAACAGCACTGTACCTTTGTACTCGGATATCGCGGCAAAGTTTCACGGCACTTTCCCGACTGCCTCGTCTCGAATCTCATCACGACCACGTCCAGGAGTCGAAACACACAGCAGAGCTTCGAAGGAACTCCGAGATATCGTCAATCCCAGGTGTTTAGAAGAAAAGGCTACACCTATAAGCTTAACCACCTTCCTTAAGCAGAAACCCGACCACAAAATTTCTTGAAGTATATATCCCTGCCAGAGAAGTATACGCTCTTTCCATCGAATTTCTAGAAGCCAGTTCAACGCACAAGGTCAAAGCTTTATTGAAGTCAGATAGCAACAGCCTTGCGACAATACGGCTGGGACGGCAAGAGATCACTTGGCAAGCATACCACATGCACAGAACACGACTGTCTGACCACCTACATCCTCACCTCATTCTTGGGCCCCTATACTAGCCAGGAACACCACTCCATCTCGGCTTGCCACCGGATTATCTCGTCCAAGGACGGAGAAGATCCCGATATTGCGGAGCACCCCAAGGACAATCAAGCCAGAACAAGGTCTGCGATGGTAAAACTCTCCGGTCGAAGATACAAGGACAAGGATAAACCGACCAGCCTAAGCATTGCACCGAAGCGGCGAAAAATGCGAGATGCGGCGAACGAGGCGAGGAAGAAAAGAGTTCGTATCCTTGATTATCAGATGTCGTGCTCGCTACCTAGGTAATGTAACGGAAGTCAGGATGCTTGTGTCCTAAATCCTCAACCTCTTCTTCACTTAGGCCGTTCAGACGATAATCACGACCGCCTTTGGAGCGCAGCCTATTCTCGTACAAGCAGTACAAAATGCCTCCAATAGCTAAAAGAAGGACGACGAGCTGTGCTGATAAGTTGATCGTGTGGCCAATTGGATATGCTGGACCATCGCTTGCCAAGTAAGTCCACGTGGCGACGATACCACCGAGAGTTCCAAGCGTGACGATCCAGCCGCTGGCTACTGCTCGTACAGGTGGACCGCCGCAGTTGTTGAGACCCCATGATAGAAAACCTGGACCTCCTGGGAATGCGCCGAGAGCGCAGAGATATACAGCACCGTATCGGACATTGGCATCGTTGTTCCAGCGCAGAAGAGCGAAGCCTGTGATGCCGAGGAATGTGAAGCAGGCCAGACACAGTCCGCGTTGCTTGATCTTGTCGCTGATGAACGCGATGAGGATCGCGATTGCGGATGCCGACACGTAGACTGGGACACTGTACAGCTGTGCTCTGGTCGCTGTCCAGCCCAGGTCCCGCAGTACGGTCGGCATGAAGACGCTCAGACCTTGTACCGTGATATTGATGCAGAAGAAGCCACCAGCGCAGATATAATTGTTGATGTTGAAGACCGCGGCCTTGATGTGGTGTGGCTTCACATGACCTTCAGCACTAGCTCTGTGCTCGATTCGAAGTCTCTCTACCGCGATGAACTTCTCTCGCTCAGTCAAAACCCGAGACGTGCCTGGACTTTGTGGTAAGAGTAGCGGTGCAAGAGCTCCAATGATCATGGTGACCAGTCCCTCGAAGAAGAATATATTCCTCCAGGTATGAATTGGTGCCGATGCTGCTCCCCATTCCGGTATTCTCGCGAGTCCAGCAGCCAGCAATCCGCCAAATGCTCCAGCCATCGATGCGGCTGAGACATAGATACCGACTCGAAAGTAGAGTTCTTTTCGCTTGTAGAAGCTTGAGAGGAAAAAGGCAATGCCAGGCATCACACCTCCCTCGAACACGCCTAAGAATGCACGTGCTGCGCAGAGTTGACTGAAGGTGTTGACCCATGCTGTGCACATACTGACCAGACCGAAGCCTATGACCTGGAAATTTGTAAGTGACCATGCAATTTTGTTGAAGCGTTTTTCGTCCGACTTACCAGAGCAGGAATGTAGAAGCGCGGTCCAACTCTCTTTAGGATGATATTGCTTGGGACTTCAACGAAGCAGTAGACGATGTAGAATACAGACAGGGCCCAATTGAAACGCACCCCGACCAGGTTAAGGTCTTCTCCCATGCCCTGTCAGATCTGTCAGCTAGAGAAGCTCAGGATAGCTGAGTGGTCTGACTGACCTGGATTCGCGCATTTCCTATGTTGGCTCTGTCGAGGAAGCATAGGAGGTAGAGCAGCGTTACCAGAGGTACAATCTGCCAGTCAAGTTTGTGTCGCACACGAGTTTCCTCTTCTTCTGTCCAGGTGATGTTTGCTTCCGAGTACGGATCTCTTTTGCCCGCGACATCGATTTTTAGCGCGTCTATCTTCTCTTCTGCCATGATTGAAAGATGCAAAAGTGTTCTGAGAAATCAGGAGAGCTGAAAGCTGAATAGCTGTGCAAGAAATCTGGGGAAAACATGGATCCTACCTACGAATTAAAGGCCTATCAATTTCGTGAAGCGGTTGTACTTGTGCGACATTCTGCCGCTTTTCAGATCCATAATATAGTGGTCCGAGGCAAGGGAATACGCGACTTTTTCGACTTCTAGAGTCGCGGCAATCAATTTTCGCTGGAAGTGCACCTTTTTTGACAGCGCCGAGAAGAAGCCAAGTCGTTGACAGGAACTACCACGTGTGTTGGAGCACAAGATGTTGCAGTAGTGTGATTGCCAATGTCTCGGCATGCGGAGAGTTCTCCAGTGCTTCAGCGCTTCGCTTCTTGATCCCGGCTGTTGTGGATGCGGTTTCCTGGGGAGCAAATGCCGAAGTTTGATGCCAGTCGTTACCGAAGGAGAAGCCACGACGAGTTCCGCGTCGAGGCAGAGATACATGCTGCGTAGAGTCCTGGTATTGTATGCTGATGGAGTGATGTCTTCACGGGCTCTCGTTCTGTTCAGTTTGAGCATCAACGTGCATGAGTGTAAGCGATTTTTAATTGTGGTGTTCAGAAGTCCATGCCATACTGCTGCAAATGCCGAAATCTCGTTTGACAGGAGAGATTCTCGAGTATGGTTCTCATATCAATATACAATTGGAGGTGAAAATTAGCACTATCTGAAATTATACTGACCTTCAAAGATAGAAATCGAACCTTGGGCCTACTTGTCGTCGCCCTGGATGTTCTGCTTCGACAAGACGTTTCGCCTCAAATTGAAACGAGATGACATATACCGCTAAGATGCTGAGGTCTACTCGTGAAGCATGACTTCTGTCAATAGCTACCCGCACTGCCAAACGATCTCATCTTCCGCCCATTCTGCGCAGAACTTCCTATCTCGTATTATCCCACTCCAGGAGATTCGTCCTGACAGGCTCAAGACGACCATGATCAATTCTTTGGACTTGCTCCCCGAACGTCTCGCACTCAGCTACATCTTGCAGACTCAAGTCCATGCCCTGACTCTTCGCCAACCCAGCAACCATAGCTGCTGCAACCGAGTCGCCGCCTTGATCATAGAAAGAATCCGAGAGCGCGAATTGAGTTGATGGAGCAGACTCTAGAACTTGAGCCCAGATTTTCTGAAGCGAGCTTGAAGTCCCCAATGCGGTTTCCAGAGCATAGGTCGGCTCTTCTGGTTTCTGGGCTGTTGTTGAGATCGGGAGTCGGACAAGACGTTGTTCAGACTCGGCCAATAGCACAGAAGTTCGTGTCTCGTTGGGCTGTTGCAAGATAGATTGTAGATTAGCAACAAGAGTGGAGAGCAATTCGCCCACGACTCCTCGCGGCAACTCTTGTTCACTGAAGAGCATCTGTATACGAACCTCGCGATCACCTTTCGGAGCGCTGGTGATCCATAAATCCACTTCATCGCACAAACCCTTGTACGCTATTGAGCCCGTATGCTTCCACTGTAAATCCGACGCTAAATCTGAGTCTGGTGTCCAGGTCTCGATGTTCTGATGTTGTACCATGCTCGAGAATCGCGTGGATGACGGCCAGTCTGTACAGTGCTTGACGATTCGCCGCAACCCTAAGTGCTCAAAAGGGAACGCTTCCATATGATCTCGGCGCACCTGCTCAACTGCCTCACTAGAAGAATCCGCATATGAGCGGTGGCCCAGATTGATTCGCACCGGCATCGTCGTGATACATGGTCCTGCCAAGGAGGACACATCTTCGACCGAGGCGTTTCGGCCTGACGTGAGAGTGCCAAAGACTACATCGAACACTCGAGTTGCAGCCCCTAGTGTGATTGCCCAAGCAAGACAAAGCGCGGCATGGAAGTTTCGCTGCTGCGAGGCTACACCGATGGTTGCTGATACAGTACTATCCAGAAGAGGACGGTTGGTACTAGATCTTTCCGTCAGATATGTCATCCGGCTTCCGCGTAGTCTTTTTGTCCAGAATTTGCGCGCTGCAGCGACTAGACTCGGCGAGTTAATTAGCTGGACGAGCCGTGAGAATGCTGGTTGCTGTACAATGGTGCCTGTTTCGTAGCTTTCGATCAAGTGGTCGAAGATTTTGGCCAGGGCGAACGCATCATACTGAGCATGATTGAGACCGATGGCCAGCAAATTGTGATCTTTTTCTCCAGTGCATTGGAGCAGTCGAAAGCGCGTAGGGCTGCGACATTCATGCCCGGATTGTATGCACTCTTGCTCGAGTAGAGTGGGAACTGATGACTCTTCGCCATTCCAAATCATTTCCTGATAGTCGAGCAAACTATGCTGAACCGGGGCTTGAAGTAAGTCGACACCGCTTTGGAAGAAGATGGTGCGGAGGAGGGGATGAGTGTCAACAAGCTGGTGACAAGCAGCTCGCAGCCGAGAAGAGTCGAGACTACCTCTTAACTCGATGGTGAACCACGCATAGTAGGCTCTATGCCATCTCTGATTCGCGATGATAGCCACTTCTTGCAATGGGGTAACAGGATACACGTCTTCTGATGTTACGTTCGATGGAAGCAACCTGTCAAGAAACTCTCTTGCAGCCTTGCTCGCATCCCGGTCCAGCAGAGAGAATGCTGGTGGATCTCGATTGATCAGAAAAGAAGTAGAAGAACTGTTTTCTTGCATCACCAGAGCCAGCTCCGAGACAGTCGGGTTCCTGTATAAGAGAGGCACAGATATGTAGTGACCCAGTCGAGCCGCTGCGGCCACGAGAGCTATCGCAGATATGGAGTCGCCGAGATCGAAGAAGTCGGTGGACTTACAGAGTCTGCTCCGTTCACACTTCAGGACCAATGCCCACAGGTCCAGCACGATTGCTTCCATATCCGTCAGTGCCTCGTTCTTGACTGAAGAGCGATCCAACACTGAGGTCTTTCGATGGATATCAACAAATTTCTGCAGTGCCTTCCGGTCCATTTTGCCCGTCGATGTATTCTTGACCTCAGCCATCGGAATCCAAACACGAGGAATCATGGACCGTGGAAGTACTTGCGCCAATCTTCGACGTAACCTGGCACAGTTCTCCTGAAAAGCATCCGGTCTCGCTGCATTTGCAGAAATTCGCGAGACATCTTCCTCCCCAATGCACGCCACCAGGACGTTTGACTTCTCTACTGATCCAGTATCAAGAGCTGCAACAACAGCTCTGCAGCCGATCTCAGCAATCCTGCTCTCAATCTCAGCAATCTCGATGCGTATACCATTGATTTTGACTTGGGTATCTGCCCGACCCAGGTACCGGAAAGACCCATCTGGATCCAGGGATACGAGATCGCCTGTATGGTAGAGTCGCGGGCATACGGAGCGGGCCCAGCTTGGGCTGTCGGAAAATGCCTTAGCGGTCAGCTCTGGTCGATTGAGATACCCCCGCGCGAGTGTTCCTCCAGCAACAAGTTCTCCTACGGTGCCGACTGGAGCTAGTCGGCATGAGCTACCGAGCTCCACCACCCAACAATTCCCGAATAACGCTCTCCCAATTCTGTTTCGTTCCTGATCACCTAGTGTGAGCTCATGCCCGCTCACACATCCCGCAGCCTCAGAAGGACCATATTCGTTGAATACTCGAATCCCTGCCTCAAGCAGTGGCTCAACATTGAAGCTGATACTTTCTCCACCCATGGCTACGGAACGGACACATGTAGCCCTGCTAAAGTCGATTGATCTTGCCTGTGTCGGGGTGAAGAATGCATGTTGAACGTTGTATCTCATGAGAGTATCCTCAGGATTTGCATGCATTTCTGCTTCGGAGGGGATGGAAATCATGCCTCCGGTAGTTAGTGGCTCCCAAATCTGTGAGAGATGTACGTCGAAGCTCCATGTGGAACCCCAGAGAGTATTGACACCTGCATCTATGCCCTTCCACTCCGTAAGCTTCGCGATAGTGAACGCCAGCGGTCCATGTGTCATGACACAGCCTTTGGGTCGGCCCAAACTGCCGGATGTGTAAGTGATATATGCGATGCTATCCGCGCCAGGCCTTTCATGACTGGACTCATCGACACTGACTGCAGATATCTCATCGAGCGTCTCACTGCTTACTAGCAACACTTGTCGACCAGGAGCAATTGTTCCGGCCAGATGTAAGGCTGCAGAGGAGATCAGTACGAGGTCTACGTTTGAGTCTTCCACGATCTCCAAGTTTCTCTCTATCGGATTTGTGGGATCCAAAGCGACGAACGCAGCTCCTTGAATGTTGAAAATTGCAACTTGCATCACAACAGCGATGCTGTTTCTTTCGGAACAAGCAGCAATTCGGATTTCCGATCCTGCACTTGACTTGCATTGCTGACGCAGCACATTAGCCAATCGATCCGCTGAGTCCCAAAGTTGACTGTATGTCAGAGTGCCATCATAAGCCTTGACTGCCACGGCATCTGGACAGCACCCTGCGAGACGGCGCATCGTGTGGCCAACAGTCGCCGATGATATCGAAGTTGTTACTGGTACACCACAGCTTGCCTGTATTATCATCTCATCTTGCTCAGTCAAAAGTGACAGGCTGGCAAGACTTTGATCACCACTCGATGGCTCAATTAGTTGACTGACCGCTCGCTGTAGGTGGCTCAAGTATAGTTGAGCATTACTCTGGTCCATGACTTCTGGCGCATACTGTATTCTTAAATTCACATTGTGCTCATCTTCGACTGTGGCGATGATAAGAGTGAGTCCGGGCTGTGCCATTTGAGCATTCGTGCAATGAAACAATCTAGTCCCAGACTCAGCACGATGAGTGCGAGGCTGGACAACCAGCATGTTGCCCATTTCAATGATCGACTGATCAAAGATCTGAGGGACAATGGAGCCCGCTGCGTGTTGATGATTGGCAGCGTCCAGCATGAACGTACTGGCGTCAACTAGCATCTCATTCACAGTGCGATCGTGCGAGCAATCGGCGCGAAAGAAAGATGTGGTCATTAGTGGTCCAACTATGTTCGAAGCACCTTGGAGCGAGATATTGCGCCCGGACTGAACGGTTGGGTAGCAGACATGAGTGGTGTTCCCGTAGCGTGAGATCACAAGCGCAAAGGCACAATGTATGATGGTTGCAATCGAATGTGTCGAAGTCCTGCTGTGGGATAGCGCAACCGATCCCTCTACATGACAGCTCATCAAATGTTCACTCGGATTCTGTAGGATGCGATGGTTCGCGAACTTGACCAGGTCTGAACCATGCAGAGCATCTCTCCAGAACGCCTGGGCCCCGTCTGCTTGTCGCTGAAAGGAAATGAACCGACTGAAAGGAGGACGACTTTTCAGATCTAATCCGTCGTACGCTTCGCCGAGTTGTTCGAGAAGCGCATCCTGCACCCACATGTCATAAATGGCATGGTGCATGGTCACTTCGAAGATAGTGGATGTCTCTCCATTGGTTCTGAGGCGGTGCATACATAGCGGTTGGTTAAGCAATGGCAAACCATTGCCACATTTACTCAGAACCTTGGAGGGATCCGTATTGATGACTACTTGGATGTTGCCAAAGTCTTCCGTGTTGACAATAACTGTTCGTAAGATGTCATTATTCAGAACAACGCTTTCCCATGCTGAGCTCAGGCGTTCTTGGTCGATGCCATGTGCTAGTTCCAGATCAATCGTGCACCAATAAGCTGTGGAGTTCTGAAGCGATGCTGCGATCAGGGAGTTTTGCATCGCCGAGCAGGGGTAAGCGTCTTGTATCAAGTCTGTTAAGATGCCCAATGCATTCGCCAGAGAATCTTGGAGGCTCTCCCGTTGCAAAGCATTCGTCTCCAGCATTGAGAAGGGTGGTGGATCGACAACAGCGTCGCCCTTCTCACCAATTTTCTGCATCAAAACAGCCATATTCTCGAGGGTTGGTCGGGAGTATACTTCCTTATACGTGACCATATAACCTGCACGCTGCAGCATTGATACGAGCGCGATGACTCTGACAGAATCTCCGCCTATGGAGAAGAAGTTCGTATCCAGCCAGACATCCTCTGCCCGAACATGTAAGATAAGTGTCCAGAGGCTTCGTAGATCTCTCTGCTCCGCGTTCTTTGGGGCTCGCTTCGGAGATTCTGCAGCAACGATAGCAAAGGAGATCAGATCTTCCGCGCTATAAGCATTCAACTGATTTGACAATGCTCTGCGGTCGACCTTCCCTGTGCTTGTGATCGGGATTGTGGTGCCAATGTACAGCGAAGGTATGAACGCCGGGGGGAGTGAGGCTCGGAGATGATCATCGAGTGCCTTTCGAACGCTTGTATGCTCATCCTGAGTATCGAAGAAGAGAATCAGCTCGTCCCGGCCGCGAGGTTTTGAGCAGATGACAACAGCAGATTTGACATTCTCCATTCGACAAGCAGCCGCTTCGATCTCTCCCAATTCAATACGTATGCCATGAAGCTTGACTTGTGCATCCATCCGACCGACAAGCTCGATCTCACCTTTGCTGGTGAAGCGAGCAAGATCGCCTGTTCGGTATGCGACACTGCCAAAGCATGCGTCTAGCCAGGTGGGAGCCTTCACGAAAGCTTTGGCAGTCTGATCAGAGGAGTTCAAGTAGCCATCTGCAAGGCATGGGCCAGTGATGATCAATTCTCCAACGCAGCCAAGAGGCGTGAGCCTCTCGATATGGTCAACCTCTGCAACCCACAACTGACTACCGAGAACCGCGGAGCCAATGACAGGGACTTGGCTTGCATTGGTCATGAGACAAGTCGCTACGTTGACCGAAGCCTCCGTTGGGCCGTAGACGTTGTAGAGAGTCCTCACTGGTGAGTTCGCGGGGTTCGTCCACTTGTCCCGCACTGATTCTGTCATGGGCTCTCCGCCTACGACGAGAGTGAGTAGCGTAGGCACATCTGCTGGACACAGCATGTCAGCAATCGTCGGGGTAAGCATCGCCGTGTCCGCTCGAGATCGATTGATGAAGGAAGAGATGTCGCCAAGCCGATCGCTTTCAGAGGGTATGCAGACACAACCACCATTGCTCAACGTCGGAAAAATGTCCATGATGGATACGTCGAAAGTGTAGTTGCAATACTGCAAGCTGCGAACGTTGCCACTGGCTGCATGCCCGAACTTCTCCGCGTGTCTGGTTGCGCTGAGAGTAACTGCACCGTGGGACAATGTCACACCTTTAGGCATGCCAGTTGAGCCAGATGTGAATAGCACATAGGCCAAAGACTCAGTGCTAGGAGAAACGTATCCATCTGGATATGAGAGTGCTTGATCTGTAAGACAATCATCGAAGAATTGCCGGCCAATCCGAATGAGAGCCTTATCGGTCTGTAACACCTCTGCGAGAGTGGCGGCTTGGGCTTCTGAGGCCAGGAAAAGCGACGCATTGCATTGTCCAAGGATGTATGCTTGTCGCTTCGCAGGATGTTCTGGCGATATGGGAACGTATGCAGCCCCGGCTCTCAGCACTGCAATGATGGCGACAAGCATATAACTGCACTTCTCGAAACAGATCGGCACGAGCGTGCCAGCTTGCACTCCTCGACGAACAAGGTCAGCCGCCAGCCGAGACGTTTCGTCGCCAAGCTGCTCGTATGTCATGGAGCGGTCGTGCGCGAAGACGACTTCTCTGCTTGGCCACTTACTCGCACTGGCTAGAAAGTCCTCATGGAGAAGACCACTAGGGACGCTGGGCTTCTCGTTCCATTCCTTGACAAATTTCGTTTCGGCATCAGTATTCAGGTTGAACAGAACATCTGACACTCTCGTATTGTCCCTGGAACGTAGTTTGGTGAGGCGTTCAAAGGCAATTCCGAAATGGGCAAGTAGTCTGGATACAGCTACTTCATCGAGTAGCTCCGAGTCGTATGAAGCCGAGTAGTTAATGCCACTCTTTGTGGACACACAATCAACCACCAGCCCATATGGATGCCGCAACTCCTGTTTGAGCGGACGAAAGCCTTGGACGTGGTTCATTCGGCTGACCTCGTCCTCGAGCTCCCCATTCTGAATAACGAAAAGATTGTTGAAGTCGCAAGCTGATGCTTGTTCGCTTGCAATGGATCTAATCTTGCCGAGCCCGAGAAAAGCACAGTCCATGGTGCGAATGTAATTGTCGCGCACGCGTGCAACAAACGCGGAGAGATGTTCTGAGGCCTGAACGAACTCGACGACCGGGATAGACAAGATGAGAGGTCCCGCGATCTTTTCCAGTCCTGGTGTCGTCCGTCCTGAGAGAACCGTGCCGAAAGATACACTTTCTCCTTCGGAACATATCAGCTGGTGACGTGCTATGGCCAATGTCCAGGCGGCTCGCAGAAGGGCCGTTTGATCCGAACGCCAACCATCTGCGCTGGCTGCATCAGCAGTGAGCGTTTTCGTGACTCTGTTGGTGAGAGCATGGTAGCCTCCTCGTTTTGGGGCTGGGAAAGGGGTGGCAACCGGTCCGCTGAGCGACGCTGCCCATGTTTCGACCATACGGCTCTCGTTCAAGCTTTCTAGGAACCCGATGTAGCGTTTCATGCCACCTTGATCGATCTCGTCGCTTAGAAAGCCATTCGTGTATAATTGTGCGAACTGAGAATAGAACATCCGCAGCGTAACATCATCATAAAGAGCGTGATGGATGAACAGGACGAACTTTCTGGCCGCAGAGCCTCGGCACTCCATGAGAACCCATTGGCTAAGATCCCCACCCAGAGTTACTTTGGGCTGCTCTATTGCCGACTCTTTGCTATCGACTGCTGTCCAGTGCAGCTGCTGATTTATCACGGCTTGGAGACACTGAGTTGCATCTCGATGGTCTCGCGTTATGCGTGTACGCAGAATTGGGTTCGCATGGTACACTGCCTCCCAAGAGGCTCGGAACCTGGCAAGGTCTATATCTGGACCCAGTTCAAACGCCAATCGAGCGTAGTATGAGCCGCTCGAAAGCAGCGATGCGGTGAAAAGACCCTCTTGTAGCGGAGAGCACGGAAAGATATCTTCGATCTGCTGCACCTGAACATGACATGCGGTAGCAACATGCTCAACGAGTTCCTTTGAAAGTCTCAGTTGCGGTACGAAGTGCTCTCCGATTGCTTTCTTCTCCTCTTCAGCAGAAGCCACCATCTGAACCGCCTGTGCCATGGCACCGAGAGTAGAATGCTGGAATATTGACTTCATGGAAAGCTTGTTTTTTGTGTGATAAGCCGAAGACAATCTCATTGCGGCAAGAGAGTCCCCACCCAGAGCGAAGAAGTCCGATTTTGGGTGAATGTCGTGGGCACTGACGCAAAGCAGTCGTGCCCACTGGTCCCGTAGAGCAGACTCTGCTTGAGAAAGCACTATAGTGTTGTGCGGGATCAAAGCAGGAGGTTTGCCCTTCGAGCTCCAACCTTCCCTGACAGATTCAGCAATCTCTCCGAGTCTGCGTCGGTCCAGTTTACCAGATGCCAGAGTCGGCAGATGCGTTATGGGAAAAATCAACGCCGGGCGCATGTAAATTGGCAGAAGCGTGGAGGAATGCTCGGTAATGCGCTCCATCAAACTATGCAGCTCCTCTGTGAAGCCCAGTATGCTTGGCTCTGCCTTGTCTTGCCATTCCTCTCTGGTGATGGCCGCACAGAGCACTTCTTCGCCGCTTGTCGATCTGCTCAGCGCCACGCCGGCTCGCAAGAGAGCTTCGCAGCTTTCAAGAACACTTTCAATCTCTTGAACCTCGATACGCAGGCCCTTCAGCTTGATCTGACTGTCGATGCGTCCGAGGATGTGTATCTGGCCCCCGCGGGAATACCTCGCCAAGTCCCCGGTCTTGTAGAGTCGACTAGGCCTCGCAGTCATTTTCTGTGTCCAAGGAAGAGTCGAACCATCTATAAAGGCCTCGACGGTGCGTTCATGATCGTTTAAGTAAGCATTCGCGAGAGTCGGTCCTGATATCAACAATTCTCCGACTACACCCAGAGGGCACAGCTGGCTGGAATCGGAAGTGCGCACGATCCATGCATGTGCAGCTATCGGATAGCCGACATTGGTGGCTTTTGTTGTCTCTGCGACGCTCGTATTTGTGCAAGAATCGATCGTGGTCTCTGTAGGTCCATAATCATTGATGAGTTGCACTCGACTGGACCATTCGGATATCAACTTTTGACTGCATGGTTCGCCAACCAAGATTAATTGCTGCAGGCAAGGGACCTCTTCCGGCTTGAGAAATGTTCGCACCACGGTTGGTGTCAGAATGGCCGTCTGGATACCCGCATCGCGGATGTAATTTAACAAGCGGGAAGATCGATCCTGCTCAGACGGGATGAAAAGCGTGGCGCCGGAGCATAGAGTGGCGAAGATTTCCATCACACTAACGTCGAAAGTGTACGAACAGAAGTGCATGATTTTGCTGTTTGGCCCGAACCCAAATGTAGAGATCTGAGAACGGATACTTGTGGAAGCTGCTGCATGGGATATCACGACTCCCTTTGGTCTCCCCGAAGAGCCGCTCGTGAACATAACGTACGCTGGATCTTCAAGGCTCGTGGTCATCGCAAGATGGGGCGGAGCGTTTCCCTGTCTCTGCGCCCAAATCTCGTCCAGCACAACATGATGCTTCCACAGCTGACATCGCTCTCGTAGAGTTGAGGAACAGATAACGAGATCTTCGCCGATATCAGCCTTGATGAACTCGAGTCGTGCTGGAGGGTGTAGTGGATCCAATGGAACATAGGCAGCGCCAGCTTTGAGCACGCCCAAGATAGCCACTATCGAAATGGCAGATTTGTCGAACATGAGCGGAATCATTGCACCGGGCTTCACCCCATATTTGACCAGAGTATTTGCCAAGATGGACGACAATCGATGCAAGTCAGCATACGAGTACTCTGCCTGTTTCGATACGACAGCGACGCGTTCAGGAGCTCTAGCAGCAGTCTCCGAGAAATACAGGTGTAAAGACCGCATTTCAGCTTCGACGACTGCGGAATTCCAATCGTCGACCTGCTTTTCCTCCTCATCCGTCAGCATCGAGAACTCCTGAAGGGGCGAATTGAGTTCCTGCTCCGAGGAAAAGCCGTGCTCAACGACTCTTTTGAACCGATTCGTGAGCCACTCTGCTTCAATGGCGCCGACTGCTTTTCCGTCGTATGTAAACGTAACCTCGGCCACGTTCTCAACAAGCCTGCACTCAATCTCCAACGGGTACTGGCATGTTGGCTGCAATGATTCACATGTGTACTTATTGAAGATATGCGACTCTTCCTTGCTCTCACGCTCGGGATGGATGACGAGAAGAGTCGTGAATGAGACAGCCTGTCGAGCACAGTGATTCAGTTTAGCAATGTTGCTGAGGCCGAACTGTTCATGAGTCCTGACTGTTCGGAGATCATCTCTGAGCTTCAACAAAAGATCCTGCTTCGAGGCTGTGGGCTCGAGGTCACAAATAACCGGTATAGTCGTCAGAGTTGGGCCAGCGATTCTTTCCAGTCCGATGAGATTGTCCAGACGTCCTGACAACACTAGACCAAAGCACGTCGAATCAGCACCGCTCGTTTGGCCCAGTAGTACGGCCACCGCGGCAATAATAATCTCAGACGGGGACCATTCGCTTTGCGTATGATTTGACATGTTGATCTGGAAAGTGCATTTGCCCCATTGTTCGGTATCTTCCAGGCTGTCTCGAGGTGGGACTGCAGTTGGTATGGGACGACGCATAGAAGCTTCCCAGGCTTTCCTGCTGTCGTCTTTCGAATGCAAGTCTTGCAGATGCCCGATGAATGTGTTGTATGCTGGTCGCTCCGGCAGCGGTTGTGAAGAGTACGCACAATTTAAATCATGTGCAAGCATCTGTGCTGAGATAGCATCCATGGCTGCATGGTGCATGACCACATAGAGAACAACAGATTGGCTAGTCCTTCTGATAGAAAATGCTGCGGGAGGAATGGTATCAGTAGACTCATCAAAGCCGAATGTTTGAGCGCTTTCCTCCGTCGCTCGCTGGATCTGGGATCCATTCTGTAAGACCGCTTGAACCGAGACGCCTTCGACATCTATGATGAACGCGGTTCGGAGAATCTCTTGGTGCTGAGTGACCCGGCGAACCGCAGCTTCCAGTTTGGTAATGTCAGTAGCATAGGGCAGCTGAAAAGTGATCTTGTTGAAGAATGATCCTGTAGTCTTCGCGGATGCAGCTATAAGTGCCGTTTGCATGGGCGATGTAGGATAGGCATCCATGACACTAGTTTCCTCGACATTCAGACGGCCACAAACGGCGGCAAGGGAGATCTTGCCCAATAGCGAGAAAGGCTCGACAGTCAAAGGTGGTGGTAATGTCTGACTTCTTCCGCCATTTGCAGCCAGCCGAGTCGCCATGTCCTCGAGGTTTAGCCCGAGATGGATTCCTTTGACGTCTAGAACGCGATGTCTTGCTCTGTAAAGATGTGCGAATCTCATGAGGCTAAGTGAGTCGCCTCCCAACCTTGCAAAAGTGTCTATTATGTGATTAGCCGTGTGAAGTGCAAATCGAGAATCAATTCCGCTTACCGCTGCGACCAATCTGATGTACATCGATGCCCAGCACCTCCGACCAGATTTCCCGCAGGTCGGACTCTGCTGGGGACATGAGAATAGATTTTGGGACGGGCATGGTCGTGTTTGCAGTTTCTTCATCTTCGAGGGAAGACCACGTCTCTGCGATATTTTTCAGAGTGCATCGATCAGTCTTTCCTGTGCTCGAACGGGGAATCTGATTGACTGCGATGATAGCCCATGGTTGCATATATGCCGGAAGGTGCTGTTGGAGAGAGCTTCTGACCTCCTGAATTGCCTCATTCTGGATCGTGGAGCCTTTGATAATGTAAGTCTCCTCCGCTGATGCTTCCGCGTGCTTCTGCTCGGCGTTCATGGTGACAAAGACTACCAAAAGAGGAGTGCCGTTCTTGTTCACAACATCTGTCACGGCCTGCTTGACAAGTCCAGTACGTCCGACAGCCGTATCGATCTCAGAGAGTTCTATACGCTTTCCACGGATTTTCAATTGTCCATCAGCGCGGCCAAGGATGCGTATCGTACCATCAGCATTGTACTGGACTAGGTCACCGGTGCGATATGCTTTCCACCTCTTGCTTTCCTCATTGACCCATTGCGGTGGCGCAACGAAGGCTCTAGCGGTGCCTTCTTCGTTGTCCAAATAACCGTCGGCAACTGATGGGCCGACGCACAGAAGTTCGCCAACCGCTCCTATAGGAGCAAGGCGAGTGTGATCATTTGGATCTACTATCCACATAGATGTCGTACCCATACCCATGCCGATGCAATCAGACTCCCGGCAATTGTGGCTTGCGCTGGTGTTGATAGTCACTTCGGACGGCCCGTAGGTGTAAATGAGATGTACCTTGTCTATCCACGCATCCGTGAGACTCTGGGGAATCGATTCTCCTCCCAAGCATAGCGTCTCAATCATGGGAACTCGTTCAGGACTCAGTAAAGCCGCAACACTGGGTGTAAGCCAAAGCCAATTGGCCTGCATTCGACATATAGTCTCCTCCAATTCGAAGCTCCTCTGGTCCTCGCTCGGCAGACAGATACACCCTCCAGTCAACAGAGTGCCGAAGATGTCTCTTATGCTTGGATCGAAACTCAGAGATGAGAAGTGTAATGTGCGAGACTCAGAGGTGAGATTCAAATTTCCGTGTTGTGCCAAAAGGGTCGTGCATGCGGCTAGGTGGGATATAAGAATGCCCTTAGGGGTTCCGGTCGAACCTGACGTGTATATTATGTATGCAAGATCTTCAGGCTGACTGACGGTCATACTAGCATGCCGTGAGGACGGACGAAACGTTTCGCCACCCTGGAGTGCCCCAATTGGAATCTCTTGCGTAGTAGACGATTGCACGAACGGCAATGTACCCCTGTCGACTACTGCGAATGTGGCACATGCATGGTCTGCGATGTTTCTGACTCGCTCACGGGGCCAGTCCAAGTCAACAGGTACGAACACCGCGCACAGTCGGGTGATGGCAAGTAGAGCCGCAATCTGATGCACAGACTTGGTCATTCGGATGAGGACTCTATCATCCTGCCTCACCCCTTTGACTCTTAGAGTCTCGGCGATGAAGCAGACATGAAGTTCAAGACTTTCGTAGGAGATGACCTCGCCGTCCGGGCCCTCAATCGCTGGAGACTTAGCATGCTTGGACATGGCACACAGCGTGAGCTCGCCGAGGGTCGTTCTCTGAGGCTTCAACTTCGTGGAATTCCAAACACGAATCTGCTTGAGATCCTGTGGAGGAAGCATATCAATGTCGTTCAATGTCGATCCGTTCCGAAGAACACATGTTGATAGCTGTCCCGCCACATGCACATATTGCCTGGCAAGCCGTTCTACTGACGGGAGTGTGATCCAGTCACTGTCATAAGAGATGCATAGCCTGAAACCTTCCGTTGTTGGCACACATGTCAGAGTGATTGGATATCCGCGATTCATACTTTCGTGAATCAAATTGAACTCGATCTGCCTCGAACGATCTGGTTTGGAGACTTCCGGAAGTTGAATAACAAGCATCGTGCGGACCTTGCAAGCATTAGCTGCATCGTCTGACAATCTCTTGATATTCTGTAGACCATAGGCACTGTGCGGCAGGATGGCCTGAAAATCGTGTTGCTGGCGTTCAAGATACGTTGCAACGGTCTGCTGCGGGTTTGATGAAGCGTGAACTACCGCAGCAGCCATGGTAGGACCGGAGACGGATTCAATGTGGGTAAAATTGGTGGTCCTCCCCGAGAACACTGTGGCGAAGCAAGGGTTAGGAGTATTTTCATACTTCGCAAGGAGCAAGGCCCAAGCGCCGCGAAGTATGGCCGTCCTCTGCGGCCCTTGACTCTGCCACGCAACACTGCCTGCGGTCGCGTATTCCATGTTCGCACAAACGGACGTGTTACCATTGCGTGGCACATGCGGCCAAGATGAGGACTGCGCTCCGGAGAGGTAAGCCGTCCAAAAGTCTTTTGTGCGAGGTCCGTGGACTTCCTGATGTTGGAATGAGATGAATTGACTAAAGGTGGCTCGTGGTGGCGACAGACTGCCCTGGATATAAGCCTTCGACAGGTCGTCCAGGAAGAGCTCCTGACTCCAACCATCATAAGCTGCATGTGACATAGTAAGAGCAAGAGCAGTGACCATCTCGTCCCGCACGACAAGTTCAAAATTGCAAAGATAGGCATTCTGCAGTCGCACTGGTCCAGATATCAGGTCGTCAATAGAGGCATGGAATCTGGTCTGTGGTATGGTCGAGCTTCCTGGGCGCACCGCCAGCTGAAGTGCACCGAGATTCTTAGACAGCATGAACACAGTTCGGAAAATTGCAGTGCGGCTGAGGACCAGGCTCAGGGCCTCTGTAAAGCGCACTCGATCACATGGGGTGCATGTAAAGACATGTCGGGCAACATATAGATCGTCCGAAGCTGATGCAAGTGCAGCTACACCTTCCTGGAAGGGTGTACAGGGATATATGTCTTCAATGAGGTCGAGAGTCAAGCCAGTGAGGCTACTGACCTCCTGCGGGTCGACGAAGTCCACCAGAGAGAACCTGTGCACATCGCTATCAGCCCATGCGACTTCAACAGGGTCACGCTTGAACATCATCCTATGCATGGCACTCAAAGCTGGGCTGCGAAATATATCCTCCACTGATAGCTCAAAATGTTCGGCACGAGCTGCTGCGACGAATTTCATTGCAGCAAGTGAGTCGCCTCCTAGATCGAAGAATGTGTCTGATGGATTGAGTTTCGAGTTCTCCGGAAGCTTGAGCGAACGAATGAGCATACGGCGGATCACAGTGAACGAGTCGTCGGGCTCTTTGGATTCCGATTGCTGTTCAAGGCAGACACCTTCTTGACTAGCATCGGCCCAAGTGCCGGGGTTTGGGGTATTCTGGCGCTCGAAGAGCGCAATGAGAGCCTTGCGGTCAGTCTTCCCATTAGATGTTTGCGGCCACTGTTGCACCCAGACAAAATGTGATGGAACCATGTACTTTGGCATTCGGCCTTGCAGGTGCTTGCGCAGACGAGAGAGTGTTGCTCGCTGGCAAGCGGCCGCTCCGTCGGCGCGATGCAGAAAGGCAATGAGCTTCTGGTGAATGTAAGCGATGGCAACGTTTCGAAGACTGCATCCTGCACCCAGCATGCAATCTTCGATCTCGCCGACTTCGACTCGAATTGCGTTGATCTTGACTTGCCCATCTTTTCTGCCTTCAAACAAAATCCTCCCATCCAGTGTCTGACGCCCAGTGTCGCCTGTTAAATAGAATCTCTGGCTGTGACGTGAATCGCCCGAGGTTGGCAAGCTGATGAAAGCACGAAGTGTCAGGATCGGATCATTGAGATAACCACGCCCTACCGTCGGTCCAGAAATTGCGATCTCTCCCGGATATCCTGGAGGGAGTCGGTTGTGATTATCGTCCACGATCCAGACTTCCGCATTCACGGCAGGGCCCACGTCCTGTAAGTCCCAACAATCGGGCCACATTCGCGTAGCTGTTACGCTGATGGTGCACTCGGCCGGACCATACGTTTGGTAAAGACGTACGCGACCCGACCACTGATCCACAAGTTCCCTGGTCAACCTCTCGCCAGCGAGCACCATGGTTCGCAGATGGAGAGCATCCTCTATACGTAACAGACTAACAAGCGTGGGAGTGGCCATGACAGTGTCCACCTGCATCTCCCCCAGAACCTCCGATGTCCTGTTCATGCGTGAGTGCCTCGAGGGGATGCATATGCAGCCACAACGTGCCCATGCGCCATAGATCTCCAGCAGGCTGAAATCGAACGTCAGAGCTGAAAATTGGAAGACACGTGCGCCCTGCGTGAGCTCTACTTCATTGATCAGGCTGTGTACAGCGGTGGCAACATTCGTGTGCGTGAGCTCCACCCCTTTTGGTACGCCTGTGGAGCCAGAGGTGAACAACACGACTGCAGTGGCGTCCGGCCGTACTGTGATGCCGTTGGAGAGCTGCGCTTCAATGTTCTCTTCCTGTTCCCGTAGCGTGACAGGTTGCGAACGCGAAGACTCCTGATGGTGGTTGAGTCTCGTAGGTGATGGAGTAGCAGAAGCAATTGGGACGATTTCGTCCACATTGATGATCTCACCAGCGAACCGAGTGAATTTGGCGCAAGTGCGTCCAGTGCAGAGCAGGATTTTCGCCTTGGCCTGGGCAAATATCAAGTCGTGGCGAGCAGGCGGGTGGTCAAGATCGACGGGCATATAGGCGCAACCGGCTTGCTGAATAGCCAGGATGCCAATAAGAGCATGCGCGCTGCTCTCAATGCAAAGTGGAATGATGGAGGCAGGCTCGGCGCCATGTAGAATGATAGCGCGAGCTAGAAGTCTCGACAATCGTGCCATGTCAAGATACGTCAAGGAGAGACCGAGAGCCTGATCAAAAATCGCAGGATCATGCGGTGTGCGGAGTACAGATTGATGGAAGATGTCCTGCACGCACATGTCTTGTGCACAAAAGGCCGGTGTCGCCACCATGACATCGTTCAGCTGAGTCTGCGTTGATCGCTGGAGGGATGCGAGAGACCGATGAAGACCGCTAGAGTCCTGCTGCTCGAGCTGTTGTGTGACGTGTTCAAGGCGGTGGAGGATGCACTGCACCAAAGCCGGAGAAATGCAAGCCTCTTCGTAAGTGCAGTGCAGCAACACTGTGTGGTTCGCTTTCATGGTCATAGACAGCACCAGAGGATAGTCGTAGCGATCTTCGGAGACGTTCTCCAGGACCAGAGGACCTCTTGCCAGTGCAGGGTCTATCTCAGAATGAATGACGAGGAGTGCTCGAAAGTCACAAGCGGCTCGGTAGTTCGCGCCCAGAGCTTGTATCTGTGGGAGGCCAATGTGTCGATGAGGAGCCATCTCTGTCAGGGAGGCATGATGAGCTGCTACCAAGTTAGCAAAGGTCATTCCGCGATCCAAATTTGCTACGAAAGGAGTGATGGCTATAGTCGGAGCGACAATGTCCTCGGCACCGTCTACAGGAACGTCTCTGCCTGAGTGGACCATCCCATACACGACGGTGGAGGTATCAGCGAAGCCACTATACACGAGCGACCACAGGGCAGCAAGAAGTGTCCCCGGCGGAACGTTGCCTTGGGCTGCCAAGCTTTGGTAGCTGCAGCGTATGGCCGAGCTCAGCACACGACTGGCGATGTGCTTTGGCACACTCGGCATGGGAGAGGGAAAATTGGGGGGTGCTCGGTCCTTCAGAGCATGCCGCCAGAAGTCGTTCGACGCACTCTGCGGCACATGTCGTTGAAGGTAATGTAGAAAGTGAGTGAAGGGAGTGCTCTGCATGCGTGATGAGGGTGTCTCGGTAGGATGAAGGAGGGCATGGTAGATACTGCCCAGCTTGTCGAGGATCAGAGATACTTGAGCTCCGTCGAGAATGGCATGATGAAGATGAAGATGCACGACATGGACATCAGTGCCATTACGCCAATGATATTCCCAGAGTCGCGAGCCCAGTCCTAGACGGTGCGAGGCGGTGCCGGTGGCGTATTGCGCTTCACACTCAGGCCGCAACACAACTTGGAGCATGCCGTGATCTGGGAGCACCACCATGCGGGTGCGCAAGATGGGCTCGATGGCGACGAGCTGGGCCCAGGCGGCATCCCAGGCGGTCCGATGCAGCTGTCGCCCATTCTCTGCGCGAACAGTCAGAGTCGAGATGTACGTGCCGGGCCGTTGCAGAGATGCAGACATGAGTCCGCGTTGCATCGGCGTGCACGGATAGATGTTTTGGATGGCATGCTGGGCGTTTGAGCATGCGGCTGCAGCGGCGGCTTGAATTAGGCGATGGCAGTCAGGTGAAGGGAGGTTGAGCAGTGCGTAGGGAACGTCAGCTTCCTCACAGCAAAGCAGCAAGGTTCGGGCCTTCTCGGCCCGGTCCAGCAGAGTTGCTTGCTTAGCGACAGTGTCGACATCGGTGAGCGATGTGATGGTGAAGTCAAGCAGGCCGCGCGCACGCAATGCAGCGACGAGCTTGACAGCCAGCATCGAGTGTCCGCCGGCAGCGTAGAAGGGTGTGTGCAGAGGCACGGCGGCGGCTTCCAGGCCCAGCAGCGTCGCCCACAGGTGTCGGATGTTCTCGCTTGCGGGATTGAATGCCGATGCCGATGCCGATGCCGATCCGCCTCCCACCCGGCCCTGCTCCTGTGAGTCGGAGTCCTGTCCTACTACCTCACCTGCTGCTACTGCTAGCTGCGACGGATGTGTGCGCACTTTCGCTGCTTCATCTGTCCACCGCAGTAACATGCGACGGTCAACTTTCCCACTGGCGCTGAGCGGCATGCGATCGAGCAGCCACCAGCTTGTAGGCATTGCCGCCTGCGAGAGCGTCGACTGCTGTACCTGCTGGCGCACCGCTGCTGTTCGGCGCACTGCTGTCGCACAAGTCCTAGCCCATAAGAAGGCAGCATCCTCTCTCTCAGCCGCCTCCTCCGCCTCCTCCGCCTCCTCCGCTCGTATCAGCTCAAGGAAACAGCACAACTCGCCCTGTAGCATTCCGCTACGCGGCAGAAGCACTGCCACGGCGCGCAGGCTGGGCGTGAGGCGACGGATGGTGTCTTCGACGCCAACCAAGCTGACGCGCTGCCCGCGCACCTTGACCTCATCGTCGCTGCGACCCAGACAATACACGGCTCCCTCTTCGTCCATGCGCCCGTGGTCGCCCGTTCGGTACACACGTCCTCCAGAATCTGCGTGCCACACACGCTCATCGGCCGAGCTTACGGCCACACCAAGATAGCCGTTCATCACCTGCACGCCCGCTACGCAAATCTCTCCTATGCTGTTGGGTGGAAGCGTCTGACCCTGCTCACCCCGTACCGACACTTGGCAGCCTGGCAGCGCTGTGCCTACACACGCCGGTGATGTCGTTGGCGTCATGCGCTTCACCGTGACCACGTCAGTCTCAGTCGGGCCATAGCAGTTGTACAGCTGCACGTGCGTCGCCCAGTCGCGCGCAATGCCTTCGGTCATGGCCTCGCCTGAGCTGGCCAGCGTTGCGAGGCTGCCGCTCGTGTGGAGACGTTCGGCATGCAGCAGCTGGATCACGGACGGAGTCAACTGGGCATAGCTTGCGCGTGTCGTCGCCACGAACGATGTGAGATCGCTCAGCATTTCCGCCACTTCGCCTACAATCAGACACCCACCGACGCTCACCGTCATGAATACGTCTAGCGCAAACACGTCAAACGTAAAGTGAGCGAACTGCAGCGTGCGCGTGTGTGCGTGCAGGCCAAAGAGCTGTGCCAACGATGTCGCATTGTTGACTACAGACTGATGGGAAATAACGACTCCTGTGCGCTCGTCAGTCGCGTCTCAGTACCACACCAAAGTCCAAAACCACTTAACTGACCTTTGGGAGTGCCTGTTGTGCCGCTGGTCCACAGAATGTGACATGGACTCTCTGCTGTGCACTGCGCTTCTTGGAAGTCGCCACACTCGTCCATACCTGCCACCTGAGACTCTACGTCCTCCCACACCAAAATCCGCACCTGTGTCTCAGGCAGAGCTGCAGACCACCCGCTCGCATATTTTCGTGGCATCAGAAGGTGACAATGACCAAGCGCGCGCATAATGGCATTTTTCCGCTCTGCGGGTGCCCCAGGGTCGACCGGTGACCAAGCACAGCCACACTTGAGAATCGCGAGGATGGCTGCCACCAGCTCAGGGCTTTTGTCCATGCAGATGGCTACTGTGCTCACTCCTTGCGCTTTGGCGACCTGCACGACCCTCGCGATCTTGTTCGCGTAGCCATTGAGTTCGCCATAGGTCATCGACCGAAGGGCTCCGCTCTGGTAGGCCTCAAGAGCAATGTGATGCGGTGTTGCTGCCGCTTGAGCCTCGAAAACAGTATGAAGGAGCTTCTCGCTCGCCATAGGCTCCTCTTCGTGCACCGTCTCAATGCGCTCCATTGCTACAGTCAGGCGTCTGCGAATTGCTTGCTTTTCTCTTGCTCTTACGCCAAATCTCCGCTCACTTGGATCAGCGTATGCTCCAGGACGACTCTCTTTACTTCGGCGCCTCATGTGTCATGTTCGCTGCTTTCTTAGTCGTGCCTGCATGAACCAAATGTATACGGAAAATGCACCGGAGCGCCGGTGCAGCTCCGCGGATAGTGCTGCGCGTATATCATCCTGGTCTGCATGTGCAGCATATGCTTCGCTAATATCCGCCTACGCGACGGACTTCCTGTCGCTATTGCATCGAATGGCCCACGTATATGATGGATCCCGCCTCACCGCCCATACGTGGCAAACGAACATCCACGCGTACCTAAGCATGCACTGTAGCTGTTGTCTTCGCCTCGTTCACCGCCTACAGAGACTTGATGCGAGATGGTCCATTGCTCCTGAACGCAAAACACTGGCGACAATCATCGAGCCCTCTCCCCGAAGCCCCTCGAGCGAATATGGCATTTCGAGCAGGCCTTGTCCTCTGCTCTGCATTATTGGTCATCACAATTCTAGGCATTGCCATTCAGAGGAGGTTCTTCCATCCCCTGTCTCGCTTTCCTGGCCCACTCCTGGCCTCCATTTCTTCCCTCTACGATGCTTACCACTACGCGACTGGCCGCCAGCGACAGAACCACCTGGATCTTCATCGAAGATACGGTATGTTCTGA
Organism: Pseudocercospora pini-densiflorae CBS 125139; assembly: GCA_000504365.2. Taxonomy (NCBI): domain Eukaryota; kingdom Fungi; phylum Ascomycota; class Dothideomycetes; order Mycosphaerellales; family Mycosphaerellaceae; genus Pseudocercospora; species Pseudocercospora pini-densiflorae. Next base: position 73,923 of record AWYD02003814.1, on the reverse strand, counting down.
CGCTCCAGGCCGTGTTTTCGCATCTGCGTCTACGAAGAAGTTGAGCAAGTCAAGGACATGTGCTGACGTTCGCTTCGTTATGAGTAGGCTCTGTGGTGCGCTATGGACCTAACCACATCATCGTCTCGGATCCTACCGTGCTGCCTGAGATCTACAACATGAAAGCAGATAAAACCAATTTCTACAATTCGTCGCTGAATGAAGCTTCGGAGAGCGTTTTCTCAGAAAAGGATCACACCGCGCACATTGCAGCGCGCCGATCCCTGGCTCACGCATACAGTATGTCAAATGTCAAGGCCATGGAACCGCAGATACGTGAAATAATTGAGCTGTGGGTCAGACGACTATGCGTCGCCGAACACGGATCCTTTATTCTGTACGATCGAGTCCTTTGGCTCGCATACGACATCATTGGCATCATGACTACCGGGCAACCCTTCGGCTTTGTACAGCAATGGACTGATGTTCGAGCAATGCTGGAGCGGGCAGGCAAATCCACAACGTCTGGCGTCTATCTGGAAATCGTGAATCGCATTCCAGCCCTGAGCAAATTTGCCAGAGAGACACGTATAGGGAGATGGATGTTACTTCCTTGGCCAACGGACAAGGTCGGTCTAGGTGTTCTCAAAGCCGAGCGAGACGCAGCGTGGACTCGGTATTTTGAGAACCAACATGAGCAGTCTGCCACTTCAACCCATTGTCTCCTCAGCCAAATGCTGAACAAGGAAAGAGCACCGCCAAATCCCTGCAACACAGAAGAGGGACAACTTTTGAATGAAGGAAGAATCAAGACCGAGCTTCTCATCGCTATTCTCGCTGGAACAACCACTACAGCCACAGTCATCACCACCGCAATTCTAAACATCACAGCACAACCGGAATTCCACAAACAACTCACTCAAGAAATCGCCACTACTACGACAACTTCTCCTCCTCATCACCAATCCTATCTCTCAGCAAGCATCCTCGAATCCTTCCGTCTCTCCGCAAGCCCCACACAATTTCCCCGTCTCATCACACCCCAACGACCAGTCCAAATCTGCGGCATCAACTTGCCACCAGGAACCATAACCTCCAGCTCCAGCTACGTCATATCTCGAAACCCAGAACTCTATGGCGACGACTTGGAAACTTTCTCGCCAGAACGTTGGATTTCTGCGAGTGAGGACACGAAGAATTTGAGGAAGAAGTATGATTTTCGTTTTGGATATGGTGCGAGGACGTGTTTGGGGAAACATTTGGTGAAAATTGAGATTGAGAGGGTTTTGAGGGAGGTCTTTGGTGGGAGGGTTGATGTGAAATTGTGTGGGAGGGTGGAGGAGGGTAGGGTTGAGATGAAGATGAGGGAGATGGTGGTTGTGGGGAAAGAGAGGGGAAATGAATGTAGTTGAAGTATGATGAGAATGATGTTTAGCAGAATTTTTTCTTCGTGGTAGAGCTTTTGTCCTGTTTGTTTCGTCCTCTCTTTTCTCTCCGATCTCTTGCGTGATTGCCGCTGTTTGAATGGAAGTTGTGTGCTGCTGTTGCCATTTCCATGTCACATGCACTCGCGGAGAGGAGCCCTTTCTCCTTTCCCTTCTCTTTTGCTATTCGCCGTATAGAGGAAGACTGCGAGGTTTTCTGGAATCATGTTCATCGAGGAAAAAAAAAATCAAGTGCTTTTCCGACTTTGCAAATAATGTCTCAGTCTCTAGTAACGCCTCTACACTCTGACCTATAGCGCAGATGCTAAGTAATCCAAGGAGTCTCGACCAAAACAGGAACAAGATAAGTCGTAACCTCCAATTGACCATCTTCGGTGAACATGACGCTCAAGTACGACTGCAAGCCCTTAGGCATACCTTCACGACTCTCTCCACCATCGCTCCCATGTGCCGTACCTCGATTCCCCAAATGCGGCAACATCTTAAGGAAACGGTCTGCAAACTGTCCCCTCCCATTAGCTCTCATCCACTGCGCAACACCGCTCGCCAACTCCTGCTCTTCTCGTCCGTAAACGTAAAGCGGCACTTGAATCTTCACATTGGGATGCGCTCTGCCAGGCGCGATGTCGAAGTAGAACCCGAGGGCAGGAAATACCAATGGTACTTTGTCTGAGACCTGGTAGACAAGATCTTTGAATCGTGCGTTGATTGGCCAGTCTGAATCGTCTGGGAAATCGAATGGGAGACCTGTTACCGCTGCGAACAGGCTCTTCAGTAATTCCACTTCATGACCTGAGACCTTTTTGCGATTGCCTAATGTCATGATGGTTCGAATGCTGGAGAAACTGACGTGCGGAGTACGGAAGTAGAGCTTTATTCGGGAATGAGGCGCTGGAATACAGTCGAGCCCGAGGATGCTATACGAGGTCTTGTGTCAATGTCGAGATTCTTTATGAACCGCGGAGGAAGAGAGTGAAATCAGAAAAGAGGGTAAAATGGTAACGTACGCAGGCGTGAGGAGGCGACCTTCAGGATCGTCTTGCAGGAACTTGTATAATGAGGTCGCAGCTGCACTTTCCGGACACACTTGTTCGATAGCATCTTTGTACACCTGTAAGGGAACGTCTCGTATGCCCAGACGTCGAGATTTGAGGTATGTCTTGACGTTCCACTGCGATTCGACGAATTCTACCGCAACCATGAGCGTAGTCGTGATGTGATCACAAGTCCCTTGTTCCTGTATGTAGCGATGGCGGTCGTGGTCGAAAAGAGTGGCAAGAAAGTGACTAGTCCAGGCTAGATCGACTTGAGGCAATGCTTGCGCGATTTGATGTAGCATCTGTCTCGAAGGATCTTGATTTAGAGGATCTTTGGAGGTCCCGCTGAGCGCGTCTACAGCTTCGAACGTGTAGCGAACTTCGGGCAACTTTGTGGCCGTATTCCATTTCCATGAGTATTCTACTGGCGGTCCTTGAATTGTGTTGACGGTCGGCCAATGGAATGTCCCATCGCTGGCTGGTGCTGGTCCCAAGTACGGAGACTGGTCCCAAGAAGTCAGTTTCGAAATCTTGACTGAAGAGGGAGGAGAGATGTTTCAAGCTCACGATTCGGTTGTAATGGAAGAGAAGAGCCTCATACTGCCGCTCCCTCGAATATGCTGCTGCATCTAAAAGATACGCGAGGTGTAAGCCGGTGTAGTTCCACCAGTAGTCACAATCTGGGCCACGCGATGGGAGCAGCGGCCGTAGAGACTCCCATGCTTTTGTCGATGCAGTGTTGTGAGGCGGAACCCTTAGCAAAGGTGTCTTCGGGAAAGCAGCCACCAAGCTCGAAGCCTCTATAGAGCCCATATTCGCGATAGGGCAGATGATCATGGCAACGGGAATGTTCGCTACACCAGTCTCTCATTTTATGGCACCTTTCACTCTTGCCTCATGCATACCCTGTGCCAAAGCTACACTATGTCTTGTCCTGAAGGACCTTGAAAGACTGACAGGCTTCAATCATGCACGTGCGTTGATGATACAGACAATATTGGAGCAATGGTGGGTCCATGCACCTTTCGCGCGCAGCGGCGGAGGTCGGGATCAGCTTCCGCTGTGGATGCCATTTTCAGAAAGCACAAAATGTCTCAGAATGCCAGAAGGTGGACGGCATAGCATGCTGCAGATATGGCGACCCAATTTTGCGGCCAAGAAATATCGTCTTAACTTCGGGAAAATATGGCTTCCAGCTGCAGTCTATCCCCGCTGTCGTGGCACATAGCTCGGAAGTGGCCGGCTCGATCCCACAATTGCTGCGGCGTGTCCATCTCAACAACTCTTCCTTGGTGCAGCACCACTAGGCGATCGAAATCAGCGACTGTGCTCAAGCGGTGTGCGATCACCAAGAGGGTGCTGTTGGTGGTGCATGCGCGGATTGCGTGTTGGAGCTGTCGATCCATCTGCGTGTCGACTCCGCTGGTCGCTTCATCAAGCACGACGATCTTGGCAGGCTGCACAAGAAGACGAGCTAGACAGATCAACTGCCTTTGGCCTTGGGATAGGTTGTTCCCACCTTCTGCAATAACCGTGGAAAGCTTGCTTAGCTCCCCATGTGCGTGTACTTTGCTCAACGCAGCGTTCAGTTCTCCATCATCATGCACGTCAAAGGGATCCAGATTCGTACGAATTGTCCCTGCGAACAATACCGGTTCTTGCTGTAGGATAGCCATGCGAGAGCGCAGTGTGGAAAGCTCGACCTGAGAGATATCCAGACCGTCAACGCGAATGCTGCCTGACTCTGCTTCTATCATGCGGAACAGTGCCATGGCTAGCGAAGATTTGCCAGCTCCTGTGCGGCCCACGATCCCGACCCGTTCGCGAGGCCTGACGCTGAATGTGATGCTTTTCAGCGTTGCAGGCATTGCACCGTACTTGATCACGAGCTTGTCGATCTCCACGAGACCTGCCGTCGGCCATGCTGCAGACGGGCGGTGTCCTCGCTGGCTCTCCCTAGACACATCGCAATACTCCACGATTCGTTCGGCAGCGTTCATTTCCAGCTCCATGTTAGTATATCGCTGGATAGTCGCCATGATATGGGCCGAAAGCTGCAGCGTCGACGCCAGTACGAAGCCAGCAAGCGCTGCGTCTGCGCTTTCATTGAGGACCATCATAGACGCTACCGCGATTGCGAAGCCTGCTCCAACCGCTCCAACCCGAAGTGCGATCCATTGATTGAACATGAGGAGATACCATGAAGCGGTCGTGGAGTCATCGATCTTTTCATCCATACGCATGGTAAAGTCATCACACTTGCCAAAGCCGCGAATGGTAGCGATGCCAAGGAGCGCTGAACTGAAGTGATCGTAGATAGGCGATCTGGTCGTACTCTCAAGGCGTTTCAAGCTTCTTGCAACTTTGAGGTATTTCCTCGTCAGCCATGCACAGAAACCAGCGCAAACAGATCCAACGAGCATAATGATAGGCGAAGCCCATGCTCCAATCCCAAGACTGGTCAACAGATTCAATGCCGCTGTTGCCAGATACATCGTGGCGTACGGCAAGTCCGACTCGATTGCGTAGAAGTCGGAAGTTAGCCGGTTAAGGATCCTGCCCACTGGGACTTCGTCCAGCCAGGACATTGGAGCGTGGAGTATGGTGGAAAAGAGCTCCGCGAACAGTCGCCTGGCCGCTTTGATGGATCCTAAGAGCACAAGGTATTGCTGAGCCGCGTTGAGAAAAGCCACGACTATTGCAAACACGACATAAATCCCGAGGTAGGTTTCCGTATTGAAACTTATACGGCGTCGATCAGCTGCCATCATGGGCTGTTGCTGCCACAGCACTGTGGCATTCGAAGCCGGCCCATCCGTATCACCGGTCCAGAGCATCACCCACCATGACTGACCAATGCTCACGAACTGGGTGAAGAGGAATACGAGTCCAGTCGTTGTCCAAATCTTGGCACCCTCGCCGGCAATAAAAAGTGCTGCATAAACTCGATGGTTCACAGCCCCAACTGCGGTTTCTTCCGTAGCAGGCGATATTGATGCTATCGCGGGCAGGCTCATGTCCAACTCTTCTTCTATCTCAGTAGAGGCCTCGGATACATCATACTGGACGCCTCGGACGGTGTCTGAGAGAACAATTGGAGAAGGCGGACGGCCTCTAGTGACCAGAGCTCGGCGACCTTCAAGCTTGACCAGAAGAGTGGCACTAGAGGCACACAGCTCTGCATGATGCGTGCTCAGTATACGTGTCCTCCCAACAGCAAGTTTACCGACTAAAGCATGATGCAGAATATCATGACCGCATTGGGGATCCACAGCGCTGAAGATGTCGTCCAGTACAAGAACCTCCGCTCGCGAATACAGCGCTCGGGCAAGTGTGACTCGCCACTTCTGACCACCACTTAACTTGGCACCTGCCCCGCCAACCTGCGTGAGGTCTCTGTCTTGAAGCTCTTCGAGATCTGCTATCAGCGCACAGGCCCAGAGCGTGTCCATATATCTCCGATGATCGTAGGGTAGGCCGAAAAGAATGTTTTCTCTAATCGTGGTATTCTCCAGCCATGGTGTCTGAGCAACAAAAGCCGTCGATCCAGGGACAATCCAGCTCGTTTTTTGAAACCGCTGCGATGGCCAGCTGATTGATCCGCGCTCGATGTTCACCTCTCCCAGAAGTGCTTTGAGGAGAAGACTTTTTCCAGAACCAGAACCGCCCGATATGACCGAAAGGGCTCCTCGTGGAAAAGTAATGTCTACATTATCTAGCACCACGTCTGTACATGCGTCTGAAGCCTTCCTCAGCTCTCTGATCGTCACTTGACTCAGGACAATTTTTTCGGTGCACGGCCGATGCCGATCCAGCTGCTCTGGGGCTTGCAAGTAGGTGGCTATGCGTTGTACAGAGACTTTAGCATCCAACAAGGCAGTAACAGCAATTGGGATTCCTTGGAGAGAGGCTTCAAGGGAGCCAAATACCGCAAGACTCACAAATGCCACAGCAGGCGTCAAGTCCTGATACAAAATGGCGTGCGCAGATAAGGTGAAGGCAGCGAACAGTATCGGACTCGATATCCAGCATGCAGTCAAAAGAAGGTTGTTTATATATGCCTTCCAGACAAGCCGTAACTCGCAGTCCCGAAGATGGCCAACTTTCTCCTCCCAGTGGCATTCGAGTGATGCAAGCTTGATTTGACGGATGGCTTGTAGCACTTGCACTATAGCCGCGGTTTTGTCTTCTCTCACCTCCATCAGCGCCTTCTGAATACTCATTTGGCGCGAGGAGAAGAGAAAGTTGACTGGTGTTAGTATCGCATTCGAAGCAAATCCGATGAGAAGGGACTTCCAGCCAAGCAGACTAGACAAGAAGATTAAGGTGACGAGTAACTTGACGACACTCTGGATCAAGTTGCTGTTGAGCTGGCAAAATTCAGCCACTCGTCTTGCATCCACCCCAATCAGATTCACGGTGCTTTGGTGAGGAGCATCACCTTCTCGAGCAGGCTTGATCTCACTAGATTGGTCCCTGCTGCTATTCAGACCATGATGTTCTCCCAGTTTCAAGCATTTGCGAAAGATTAGGGACGTGAGCTGTGCTCGCACGGGTAGTGCGAGTCGCGCTTGAGATATCCAGGCCACTTGCGCTTCGATCCATGTCTGAGTGAGTAAAGCGAGACCGAGACCGGCGATCCATGTCCATGCTCTGTAGCTGGACAGCTGCAGCTCGTCATCTTCCATGATACGCAAAAAGTGATATACAGTCCATTGCGGAGCAATACTGGTGAGGGCTCCAACGAGAGCCGCGGCCCATTGTGCTACGAACATGGAGCGATTCATGCGAAAGATGGACCGCGGCAGTGATGTGTTCTCGCGACTCAGGCGGACCCACTTCTGCATAGATTCTAGCATACGCAGAGCATGATTTGGTCGTGGCAGCACACTCAGGTGCAGGGGTGATGTCGTGATCAAGAGATCATTCGCCCAGCTCCAGGTCCAGTAGCAAAGCGCAGAACAGGTCCATGCACGGTCGACTAGCCTTCCATCGTGGTATACGTCAGTTCGTCGGGATATGCTGAGGGCGGTGATGATCATCGTGAAAGCAGCGACAAGGTTCACAATCCGCAAGGCCAGCGGGATGTAGTTGTCGGCGGTGCTGTGATCACCCAAAAGGGGAAGCAAAGGGACGCTTTGCATGAGCATGAGCATGAAGCTACAGACTGCCATGCAGTGACCCAGGTCAGCTGCCTTCGTAGAATGAGTCTCGGTGGCTATTGCATATCCCTGCAACAGTAGAGGTGTCTAGAAAACATGCATTAGCCCCAGGCCAGCAGCTTCTCTGAAGCGTTTGGGCACCAACCCATAGTGCTCGTATCAACCAGACAGCCGGGTCGGTTCCAGCGAAAGGAGCGCTAGACACGAAGCAGGGGACTATGTTCGAGGACCAGCCCAGAGTGGTGACCATCAGAAGTCCTAGCCGACGTCGTTGATTGACAGGCCTGGGGGAGCAGTCATCCTCGTCCGTTCCATCAGCATCGTGATAATTGTGGTGGTGTCGCGGGCAGTGCTGATATGAACGACGACGAAAAAGACGACGAAAGGCCGGGGCGGTGAATAACAGCGTAGCGAGGATGCATACTGTAGACAATAGTGTCGTCGGACGTGACCAGCTGACGTCCCACATGCTTAAAGGAATGCACGCCAGCGCAGCGCGGGATGAATGGTCAAGCGAGTGCAGCACACTGCGACTACATGGTTTATACAACACATGATGAGTGGACAGCTGCACTTGTCTGCATTGATCCCTCTCCTTTGCCTGCATGACGGGTGTGTGGGTCCGTAGATCCGTCACTCGCTTCCATGCAAGATCTGCCCCAACGGGAGGATAATCTTGCTCGCGAACGGGACGCCCTCCGGTGCTATGATGGTCGTTTCATAGTAGACCTTACGATACACTCAACAACGTTCATCCTCATCAAATCGAACTTTTTGTGTCGGGTCCATGACTGTCAAAGCGATGACTCGTATTTGGCCTGCCGTTGCTCTGCTCGCCGCTGCCACGATTGCAGATGCTACTCTGCGAAGTGCAAGACTATACTTGATCGAACAAGCGCTGTGCCGCGACTACTATGGTGTCCACAGTCTTACTACTTTCTCGCCCGAAGGGCAGATAGATGAGCAGCTGTGCAAACTTGACGGAATTCAAGCGGAATTGTCCATGATCATCGGCGTACTCGACGCATTCACGTTGCTCGGTGGTGAGCTACTGTGCGAAGCTCTTGTCGAACTCACGCTAATTTACGCTGCAATCAGGCCTCCTGGGCACACCGCTGGCGACAGGCCTGGCTTCGATCGTGGGTCTGCGCAGAGTCATCGCTATCAATGTCTTCACGATGTGTGCCGCTGCGGTGTACTCGACACTCGTCTGTATGTTTTCAGTGTAATCACACAGTACATGAGCTTTGACCACTGACCCGGCGAGATGTAGTCTTTCAACCTGACACTTTCAACATTCGCATGATATGGCTAATGGGCTGCTTTCAGCTTGTTGGCGGTGGTGCACCTGCTCGAAACGCATTGCTGTACATGCACCTTGCCCAAAGGGTTTTGCATGATGAATTGTGAGCACAAGCGTGTCCGGGTGTTATCGCAGATACATGCTGACAAGTCCTCAGAAGCGAGACCTTTTATCTCCTGAGCACGCTACTGCTCGCCATGAGCCTTATTGGCACTGCCATGGGGGCAATTTTGCTCGCCGAGAGCGCCTGGCTGCTTTGTTGTATGGGAGTGAGCTTCTGCCTCCTTGGCTTTTTCTTGGTGCCATTCTTGGAAGAGAGCAACACGCACGAAGATCCGCCGGTCCTGGTCGATACTCCTTTCACGCCTCTCATCCGTCCGCAAACCATAAGGCTAGCTGCAGGCGATGCCAGAGCGTCAGAGCCACTCCAGACCTGGTCACAGCCGCTGCAGATGATACTGGAAAAGGGGAGATATGAAGGCCGCGAATCAATGCAGGTGATGTTGGACTTGCTGGACGACCGATGGACGTTAGTCACCATGCTGATCTACATGTGCGACGAGACGGCCATCTACATCCGCGTGGTCTTCCCGCAATGGGCATCCAAGCATTTCGCATGGACGCTCGCTCAGGTGCATGCTGTGACGGCCTTGCAAATCCTGATCACCGGATGCGTGCTACTCTTTCTGCCCCGTTTCAACAGGGTCTTCTTGCTACCACGCTTGTCATCGCAGCGCTCGGTAGATCATTGGGCGATCCAGTGGAGCCTGAGATTCAACGTTGTCGGTCTCATTCTTGCCAGCGTGGCGCCCGTCCGGTGGATGTACGTAGCTGCTCTAGCAATATATAACTTGGGCGCCGCGTTACCTGACGCTCTACGCTCCTTTGTGACCAGCTCTGTGCAAGATGAGAAGCACATTCAGAGGTTGTACACTGGGATCAGCATGGTGGAGGCAGTGGCGGGCTTGTTTGGCACGTTTCTCTGGAGCATGAGCTTCGCCGCTGGATTGCAGTATGGCGGGATTCCACTGGCCAGATTCTGTTTCTTCGCGGCTGCGAGCCTCTTTGCGCTTTCCCTGTACATGGCTGGGATATTGGAGAGAGTTCCTATGGGCAAGACGACGACCTTCAGTAGCACGGGCGATACTCGACTCTCAGTCTAGCCTTGGGACCTTCTCGTGTGTGTAGTCCGGGAAGAGCTGCAGCCAACTGATAAGGTTGTCGGCCCTCTCCTTTCCGTAGCCGAAGACTCATGCAAGCAGTTCCGCCCGTGCACACCGTGAAGGGGGGCGCGACGATGGTCGTCATAGCCATATCCACCTGCCATCCGCCCAACATTGCAGCCCAGTAGATGTCGTGGTTGCCACGGATAGCTATTCGTCTCCGCTGAGCGCCACAGCGGTCAGCAGCTATGCTGGGCGTCGCAGTGCTGATATAGGATCGTGATGAACGGCGAGAGGAAGAGGCGAGTAGTGAACAGCTTCTACAGACCTCCGTACATGTCCGCCCGTCAGAGTTTGCAGAAACGACATGTCCAACAATTGTGCTCTAAACTGGCGACAGAGCCAAGACATAGGCTGCGGCAGTATAGGGCAAAGGCTTAGCAACTACAAAAAGACAATAACAGTCGCGGTGGTCGCGCCGCGATCGAACACTACCTAGTAGAACTATAACGCCAAGCTTTGGTCGTTTTGAGATCCCGACGTCGCTCCCCACAACTCCACAACAAACATGACATCAACAAGATCGATGAAACTTTCGCAACTCTCGTTTGGTTGCAGTACAACATGGCGATGACCTCAACGCTGCCAAACACCTCCACGTTGATGCCGAATAGCCCGTATAGCCGCGATGCAAGGCACAAAAGCGGTAGTCGGCACGATGATGACGAAGGATGGCGTTGATAGATGGAAGGTAAGATGAATCTCTAATAAGTCTCATTCTGGACTTCCAAGACCACATTGTCTTGAAAAAAGACGAAGATCATCATGCGTTCGTACAGCATAGCAGGAGTTTTGCTTGCGGCAAGTGCAGCAGCACAACAGAACCATACATACGAAGTTCCAGCAGAGACCTTTCAAACCCGGCTCCGAGTAGACAATGGAACCTATGGACCAGCAATTGAAGAGGTGCACTACTACTACGACCAATGGCCAGTTGGTATCGCGGTAGCTTCTGACAGCCGCCTCTTCTCAACATACACGAGAGGAGATTATGAGTACACTCTTGGCCGCATTGTTAACGAAACAGCAGAAGAACCATATCCCTCAGCTGGCGTCAACTTGCCATCGGATCAATTAAACACAACATGGAATGGCATCCCGTTTGGATCTGGAAATAAGACTGGTTTGATTTCTGTGCAAGCAATATACATCACGAGTGCTGGTGCTGGTCGACCTGAGACGCTTTGGGCGATTGACACCGGACGCCCGACTGTTCACAATGCGATGGGAGATCCGAGTATGCCTTACGCACAGCCTGGGGGCCCGAAACTAGTCGCGATCTCCCTCGAGAATAATACATGGTACCAGACTTATACGTTTCCTTCAGACGTGCACTATCCGGACAGCTACTTGAACGATTTGCGTTTCGACTTCAATCCAGAGCTTTCCGGCACTTCTGGCAAAGGTATTGCATATCTCGTCGATAGCTCGAACGAAGGCCGTCCGGGCTTCATCATGGTAGATCTGGGCACTGGCAAGTCCTGGAGACGTCTAAATCAAGATCCTTCAGTGCTGCGAGGCCCAAATTCTGTAGCTTCGTATCAAGGGCGTCCAACATATATCAGGACAAAAGGAATGGGCATCGGATGGCAGCAGGAGGGGCTTGATGGTATCAACCTGTCTGAGGACGGCGAAAGGATATACTACTCACCTCTCTCGACAAACACTCTTTGGTCGATCCCGACTGCGAATCTTCGTCTGCAGGATTCTGAAGACGCCTCCGCGGAAGTGTACGCTCACGCAAATGTCTCAAGCCATGGCGGACGTGGCGGCAACGCGAACGGCTTCGAGGGCGACACGAATGGATACATCTACATGCTTATGCCCGAGCAGAACGCAGTATACTACTTTGATCCTAATGATGGGTTGACCAAGCCGTTTGTAAGAGACCCACGGATTCTGTGGGACGATGGTGGGAGCATTGGCACTGATGGCTACCTCTATTTGAACATCAACCAGGTATGTGCGTACGACGTTGATTCTCAGAGAATCGCTGACCGCTCATCTAGCTCTTCTTCCAACCGGACTGGAACAATGGCACCGACCTTCGAACATACCCTGGAGCAATCCTGAGAGCAAAGCTGCCGAACGGTGGTAGGAAGGTGACGAAGTTTTACGACTATTGAAGCGACAGTGCAGAAAGACATATGAGGTATACATAGATGATACATAATGAAGAATGGAACGAGTCTTACACTCTGCATCCAATCCGTCCTTACATCCCCTTTGTTGTCACGTGATCGAATATCAGCTGCCTCGACCCTGCTTGCTCAACCAAACTCTAAATCACTGCCACATTTCAGAGCACAACACTCGCAAGGCAACAAGATACTTTACGACATCCTTGCCCTTGCTGTACACAGTGGCTGAACACGCACAATCAGCTGAAGCGGAAGCGCTCGCAAACACATCAGACTCCACTACCACCGACCCCTCCACATCTCCCTCGACGACTCGTGCGCGCGCATTCAGTATGGACAAGTTCAAGGCATTCACAAACAGCATTGGCAGCACTGTCACTCCGTTCGCGACTCGCAGTCAGCAGTGGATCAAGGAGCAGACTGGTAATGCAGGCGAGAAGACGGAACTTCCACACGACTATGTCGAGCTGGAAGTCAGAATCGATGCCCTGAAGCAGACACACCAGAAGCTCCTTGCTGCGACCAGCCAGTATGCGAACGAGGCATATGACTACCCGCCAAATGTCAGAGAGAGCTTCCAGGATCTTGGCAAGAGTATCAGTGAGAAGGTAAGATAAGATTAAGCCATACTTGCAGCGCGAATATACTCATGCGGGTCACACAGGTTGGCCTGCTCTCGAAAGCTGGCAGCGCATCCGAAGCACAAGCAGCTCTGACTGCACCACCATCCGCGAAACCGCAGCCAAAGACCTTCAGCCACGCCATCGCTCGCGCTTCCCTCGCTGGTTCGCAGACCATCTCAACTGCCACTCCTCAAGGTTCTACCGAACCAGACCCACTCGCGCAAGGTCTGGAGAAGCTTGCGCTTGCTGAGGAGAAGGTGGGCGAGGCTCGTCTCGACCAAGATGAGAAGATTCAGGGCAAGTTCCTCGCTGGCTGGAGCACGACTCTCAACCAGTCCATCAAGGCTGCCGATAAGGCTCGCACCGCTGTGCAGAATGCGCGGTTGAACCTGGACGCAGTCAAGAGCAAGGCAAGCGCTGGAGGCAAGCACGAAGAGAGCTTCACAGAGCAACAAAGACGTGCTATCGAGAGTGCTGAGGACCAGTTTGTCGAGAAAGTTGATGAGGCTACCTCGATCATGCGAAATGTCCTCGACACTCCCGAACCACTCCGAAACCTGGTTGAGCTCGCCAAGGCCCAGGCTGAATACCACCAACGCGCTGCCGAGATCATGGAAGCAACTGCCAACGAACTATCTGAGATCCAAATGACCCAGGAAACCGAATACAGGAAGGCACGTGATGGCGCTTGAAATGACTAACTTGACTGACGAAGGAACGAATGTTGACTGCTAAGTAGCGGCTGATCGACAACAACGCGACGGACTACGAGACGGCTCCCTGAAGGATAAGGGTGCAAGTAGCACTCTTTCACAAGGCTGGTGCTACAGGCGTGCTGGAGTCTAGGCAGGATGATCAAGGATTGATTTGTGGATCAGGACTCTCCGACATTCTAAGATGAGCGAAATTGCATAGTCGACATAGCTCATACTTTATTCCCACCCGCTCGACATACATACCACACCATAACACCCCATCATCACACTCATACCTCAAACATCATCCCCCTTCGCCCTAGCAGCAATATCCACCTCCTCATGCGCATCAACATTATGTCCACTCCCATCATCCCTCGCACTACTCTTTTGATTGTTTGCATTCCATTCCTGTATCGCTTTCCAAGCAACTCTGAAACCTTCGATCCCGGCCGGCATCCCACAATAACATGCCGCTTGTAAAATCACTTCTCGGATTTCTTCTTCGCTTGCACCGTTTGTCAATGCGCCTTTTACGTGGGTGGAAAGTTCTGAGCCTCGGTTTTGGTTGCAGAGCATTGCTATGTTTAGGAAGGAACGAGTTTTCTTTTCTAGACCGGGACGCGTCCATATGCTGCCCCAGCAGGATTCGGAGACGTACTCTTGCATTGCTCTTGAGAATGGATTGTCGGCATTTTTGAGGGCGTTGTCGACGTATTCCTTTCCTGCAACTTGGTAGCGCATACGAATGCCTTCATCATAAAGGACTTTGTGGGCTTGGGCGATTTCTTCGGGGGTGTATGTTGCTGGCATTTTGGCTGGAAGTAGAATATCTAAGAGGACGAGATGGGATGGGAACCTTTTTTATGGAACTAATGTGAGTTACACAAGCAAGAACAAAACACTCTAGCTGCTAATCATTGATATGTCTAGCTCCAATTGTCTCGTCATGGTCGCAGCCAGGTCCGCATAGCTTTGAAAGTGCCGAAGTCGGAACAAGCATCTGAAGCTCCAGCTCCATCTCCAGCTTTGCGGAGAAGCTTGACGCTCAACAAACATCGTCATCAAAACATGAACAGCAGCTTTCATCAAAACAGCCGTGGCAGACGCGGGGCAAGATGCAGGTCGGCAGTATGATGTTAGTGGGGAAGTGGGCGGCTACAACGCCTGGATAAAAGTAGATTGACGAAGTGTCTATTCACTTACCAATGCTGCTGGCCATCAAGGTAGGCAGGAACTACAACGCACTGACCACGCAGCCATGTCTTCACCACTACCACCTCCAAAACCAGACCAAGCATATGTCACAGTCTCCCCTATCCCGGGCGGCTTCATAACCCTCAGCGACACATTCTTCGTCAAACCCGCAGACCCCAACGCCAAACGAACAGTTCCATCCCTAACATTCCTAATCCAACATCCCAACCCACCAGCCTCATCAGAATACAGCTCAAAAAATGGCCTACCCTTCCGTCTCATGTTCGACCTCGGTCTGAGAAAATCTCAATCCCGCTACCCAGAAAAACTCCAAAAACATATCGACGGCCGAGCACCGTTCAAACTGGAACCTGGCGTAGCCCAACAACTCATAGACGGAGGTCTTTCACCATCAGAAATAGATCTTGTGATCTTATCTCACGTCCACTACGACCATCACGGCGACCCCGAAGATTTTCCCAAAGCACAATTCCGAATAGGTCATGGAGCTATGGACGTCCTTAAACACGGCTTAGGAGGAATCGCATCGCATCAACATTTCGTTCCAGACACTCTACCCGACGATCGCAGCTCAGAGCTTTCGAACCCATCGTCTTGGCCTTCTCTCGGTCCATTCCCACACGTTTTGGATCTTTTCCAAGACAGCTCGGTGTACTTAGTTGATACTCCAGGACATTTGCCCGGACATGTGAATCTTTTGTGTAGGACGAAAGAGAGATGGGTTATGCTTTGTGGGGATGCGTTTCATGATAGACGGTTGTTGACGGGAGAGAAGGAAATTGGGACTTGGGAATTGGAACATGAGGGACAGAAGCATGTTTGTTGTATTCATGTTGATGAAGAGAAGGCGAGGGAGAGTATTAGACGGTTGAGGGAGTTTGATGAGATTACGGGAGTGGAGTGTGAGTTGATTGCTGCGCATGAGGTAAGTTATACAAGAGCAGTCTGGTGTTCTGGATCTTTGCTAACGCTTGAGCTTGTCAGGAGGATTGGTGGGAGAAACATAAGGATAAGGTATTTCCTGGGACGATTTAGATCGATGTTGAAGATAAGTTCAATCGAGTGCCGCAGGGAAAGAGGCCTGAAATCGTGTGTTCAAAGGCTGCTTGTAGATCTTCGCATATCTTGCCAATTTGCCTTATACGGCATGCAAGCCGAATCATTCAGTTCTATACGTGGAAGGAATACGGTGGTATGCGAGCTGCAATGGCACAATAGGCAAAGCTTCCATAATCTTGACCTGAATGAGTAAGCCTGAAGTAGAGCTGATAGCTGCATGAGACCACTTCAGCCGCGGACGCCAAGGTACGGTAAAAGCAGCCCCGTCTCCACCACTCCACTGTTACTGAACTGTGCCACTGAGGCCTCTATATAAGACAGCGAGCTGTAGTCGAACGAATGGCTTGGATTCACAAATCATAGACGCCCTACTGTCAGCTTGCTCGGCCGGACTGATCACTTCTCAATTCCAATCCAGATCAAGCACCTCAACGACGACCCGAAACTGTCCGGGCCATCGACTTCACCATGGCAAAACTCATCTCCACCAAACCAGACTTCCCAAAAGGCGATGCCGAATTCGAAGCAGAACGCAAAAAGATCGTCGATGATGTCTTGAACAAGATTCCAAAAGACCTCATCTTACCTGAAAACATAATCAATGAACCACCTCCCCGAGTAATAGACATTCCTCGAGATAGCGGACTTTTGACGAAACAAGAAATCGAAATCACCGAGAACTATGATCTGGTCGGGTTAGCGAAAGAAATAGCTGAGAAGCGGTTGACTTCGGTAGATGTGACGAGGGCGTTCTGTCGAAGAGCAGCGATCGCTCATCAGGTAAGTAGTACCTCAAGTTCGAGGGACGGGATGGGATGACTGCTGATTTCTGTGGAAAGCTCACGTTCTGCCTCACGGAGTTCTATATGGAAGAGGCTCTCTCCCTAGCTCAAAAATTCGACGACCATCTCGCTAAAACCGGAAAAGTTGTAGGACCTTTACATGGCGTTCCGATCTCGATTAAGGAGATGATCCCCGTAAAAGACCAAATCTGTTCCTTAGGACTGAAGGTTACAAGGGAGGTAAAGAAGGAAGATTGTGTGGCCACAGCGATTTTGAGGGAATTGGGTGCAGTCTTCTACGTCAAAACCCATCAACCCGCCGCAGTCTTCAGTGTAGAAAGTACCTCATTCCTCGGCCGAACCCTAAATCCCTACAACATTCACCTCGCACCGGGCGGGAGCTCAGGTGGTGAGGGTGCGTTGTTGGCGATGCGAGGTAGTATATTCGGTTTCGGAACAGATATCGGAGGAAGTATTCGCATGCCAGCATCTTTTTGTGGGTTATATGGATTAAAAGGTTCTGATGGATTTGTGCCCGTAGAAGGGATGTTGTCGGGACCCTTTCCTGCTGGAATGTTTGTTCCGGGAATTTTGGGGCCGATGGGGCATAGTTTGAGGGATGTGGATTTTGTGATGAGGTGTATGAGAGATACTAAGCCTTGGTTGAGGGATCAGGATGTTGTTCCGGGGACTTATAGGGGGTTGCAAGGTGTGGAGGGACTCAGGAAGGAGACGTTGAAGATTGGGTTTATGAGCGATTATGGGAATGTGCAGCCTCAGCCACCGGTGAAGGAGGCTATGGACTGGGTGAATGAGCAGTTGACGAGAGATGGGTTCAAGGTGTTGCCGTATAAGTTTCCGGATCCGCAGAAGGCGCACAAGTTGTACTCAGCTCTGCTATCTACAGATGGCTGGACTGCTATTCGGAGCGCCTTCGCAGCTGGAAAGGAACCGACATTTCCAGTCTTCGAGGAACTCGTCAAACAGCTCCTCGCCGAGAGCCCGGACGCAGCTGAAGGGAAAGAAAGTTCAGCTTTGGCCATCGCTGATCTGAAATGGCAGCGGGATGTCTTGAGAGCTGAAGTGCTAGCCGATTGGATTGCTCAAGGTGATGCAGATATTGTGATCGCTCCGATGAGCCCGGCCGCACCTCACGATACAGCCGACCTGGTGAAGAGTGTCAGTGGGACACACTATTGGAATTTGCTTGATTATCCGGCTTTTGTGGTGCCTACCCCGATCAATGTGGGTGGCAAGGGCTCGTATAAAGCGAAAGAGTATGAGGACGTCGAGCCTCGCTCGAAAGCCGATCAGGATACCAAGGAAATCTGGAAGCAGCATGATATGGAGGGTGCTCCGATATGTGTGCAGATTATCGCGAAGCGTCGCATGGAGAGTGAGCTGATTGCGGCGACGGGCCTGATCCAGAAGGCGTTGTGGTTGCCGTGAGTAGTGTTACAAAGATGAAGTTGCTGTTTCCGAATCGCAGTTGTCTTTGAATGAATCCTGATGCACTGAAATGTCCAAACGCCTCGCTTGATCCAAAATGCGTCCCAGTCTAAAGCCACCAAGTCCGAAAGTCTTCCTTGCCTCCTCCAAAGATCTAATCTGTCCCTCCCTTCACCTAACTCCAGTCTCCCGAATTCTCAATCTCAGTGCCCTCCTCAAACCTCCATCCCCATTCCTCATTTCGACGATTCTCTTCCACTCCCGAGTCTGGTTCCGACCAGGTCTGTCACTCCTCGCATACCATGTCTGCTGAAGTCTGTCGGCGAGGACTGACACACTGATCCAATCAGGGAACTTGTGTGGATAGAGCCTCTTAAGAACCCTAGCACATTTCTGATTGCCGTCATAGTTTCCATTGAAATCGAACTCACTGCCTTCTCGCTTCATTTCGTGCAGGCAAGTCTTGACCTCGAAATCAATAGTTCCGTTTGGAAGCCTCGGAGTCAAGTTCGAGGCAAGGCGGGTCTTTGGCTTGATTCGGCGAGCAGGACCTGCATAATGTGTGGCTTGGGCCGGAGGTGGAGGAGCTGAAGCTGGCTGGGTGGCAGCTTGGGGAGCGGAACGTTGAACAGGTCTGGGTCCTCGAAGACTTGGTAGTGATGGGTTCGCAGGCCGAATTGATCCATTTGGTAGAGAACGCTGGAGGGGATCTGGGATGGTGAACGGTCCAGAAGCCAAGTAAGGAGGAAGCGTAGGACGAAATGGAATGTGAGTCGGGCGATTCTGGGTTGCAGGAGGAACGAACTGTGGCAGAGGCTGCTGTTCAATGGGCCAGGACAATGATGAGGATCGCGGTACCGGTGGAATCGAGGCAGGCTGTCGAATTGGAAGGGATCGAAAGAGAAATTGAGGAGGTTCTGGATCATTCGAATTGCGTGGTGGCTCTTGGTCATCGTCCAAATTGTCCTGGTCAACTTCTCCGTCGGTCTCTATTCCCTCTGCGCTTGTAGATCCAGTCGATTGCTCGATCCCTAGGTCGATCGAATCCTGCTTGATCGACTGAATGAGATCTGTCAGAGCCTTGTCCTCGTCTTCATTCCCTCCATCTTGGCTTGGAGCTTGCTTCTGCGCCTCTTCATATGAATCAGCAGCTCGTCTCCTCTCCTTATACTCTTCATAGGCTTGGAATCCGCCATCGTAGTCGTCATCCTCGGAATACTCATCACTCTCATAATTATCCTGGTCCTCCTCGAAACCAGCGTCTCCTTCGGCATCCTCCTGAGAGTCAACTTCCTTTATTCCTGGTTCAAACCCATTACCGTAGCCCAAAGCGGTCGACTCTTGCTCGAAGTCTTTGATAAGGTGGCCAAAGTTTCGAGCCTTGACAAATTGCTTGCCGATGGCGGAGTCCTTGCGAGTCATAGCCATTTTGAATCAATAGTCATGATGTACGTCTTGAAAAAGTGGTCTAGCGAGTGCGAAGCGATATATGTCGGTGCTTCTATGCCAGCGATATGATGAATTCTGGATGGCGTAGTAGTTTCGAAGGTGCTGCAACGTGATTGGTGGTCAAGGATAGGTAGTCGAGGTTGCGAGAGGTGCTGTTGTTGCTGATCTTGCTGTGTTGATGTTGATGATCGAAAGAACAGTGTGCAGCAAAAATGTCGGTCGTTTTGTGCCATCGCTCCGCCAAACCTCACCCATCGCATGTGCTGAAAGTGATTCGTGCATTATCCGTGCATTCACCGACCGGTAAGAGCTTCTCACTAGCAGTCGTTAATCACATGCAGTCTCGTGAATGGTATTGGGCCGAGAACAAGCGGTAGCCCGCGTTTTCACGCTGCCTATGATGCTTCACGAAGCAAGCTTAGGACGGGAGCCCTAACAATGATCTGAGAGGCCAGGGAAAACTCGCTGCCTTGTGCATAAAGATTTGCAGCCCCATTCTTACCCAGAACCTATGGGAAGTTCAGTTGAGCGTCATGATGTATAGTGTCCAAAGAGGCGCCAAGTAATGTCATTGTGGTATATATGTCGAATGGCCCGTACGTTAGAGATCGAATGAGTGGTCAGAGAGGCTTTTCAGGTATTGGAACGATGAAGGGACCATGCGGAAGAGAAGTTGAAGTTTTCATGCCAAGTTTGGTGTTGATGTAACAAGCACGTTGGACCAAGCAATCTGCTGGCAGCTTTATTGAACTTCATTCGGATGAAGCGAGTGAATGCTTGTCGTTGTCTCAATAGACTGTGCTCTGTGATACTGGTCACAAAAAGAGTCAGCTTTCCTTCCATAGCTTCGACATCAACGCTTCATTCTGCTCATTCGATCCTGCAGACCGTAATGAACATCCTGTGTCGGATGGCGATCCATAGGGTCTCGGCAGTCAGGCAGCGTCAGGTAATAGGACGCTTTGTCCTCCATTGCCGTGATATGCGACCGATGCTATGCACCTAGGGACTTCGGAAGGCACTTTCAGTGCAGGTGGTCTGGTCCTGCCAGATGAAGGAAACCTATGTCCAGACTGTCGGAGCGATGGCTGCAGGAATGAGTGAGACGCAGTTGCTGCGGTACTGGAGAACAAGACTTCTCCTGGCCTAGTCCGTTTCAAGCACACTGCATAGTTTTCAGCACAGAAATGAGTAATTCACATACCACCTGACACGAACACCTTGCGCGCTCTCGTGTCTATTTTATAGTATTTTCTCACACACTCAAGCACAACATCATCGATGCGCGATCACACCGACGCGCGATGTACAGCTCACAGCGGCATTGCGAGCGCTTGAGACTCTTCTTCAGTGGAGTGCTTGATTGAGCATCAGCCGTTTGAATAAAGAGAACTCCTGGAGATCTTATCGATCTCACATACAATTTCTTTTGACACTGACAGATGATGCAACAGATCCGCTTCTTAATTCTCGAGACTTGAGATGAGCTAGCAGTCATTTGGACTGGGACCTGTCTCCTGCCTGGCTATGAGCCTACACTATCATATGCCTTACCGCCTGCGGCCTTGTCGACATCTATACACTCCTGCAGTCCACATAAGTTGAACGCTGTCTTGACGCCCGCTGAGCTGAAATCGGGCGATGGACCTCCATGCTGTTTGAGGTACTGGAGTTCTGCAGTCACACTCTTGATGACTGGATCGATGCAAGCAGCCGGAAAGATCACCACGCGAAATCCGACATCCTTGGCTTCCGCGACGGTCATATTGGGAGTGACTCCTCCAGGTACCATGTTCAAGAGCACAGGCGTGCCTGAAAAGATCTCGCAAACCTTGCGTGCTTCATCTTTTGAGGCGATGGCTTCAAAGAAGACAATGTCTACACCAATCTTGACCGCCTCTTGCAACCTCTCAACAGCTTCGTCGAATCCGTATGTCTGGCGAGCATCTGTCCTTGCAATGATCATCATGTCGGACTGAAGCTGATTTCGAGCTGTCACAGCCGCTCGAAGGCGACTGTAGTACACGTCTCGCTCCACGATCACTTTGCCTAGGAGATGCCCGCACCTTTTCTCTTGTGCCTGGTCCTCGATGTGTAGCGCAGCGACTCCAGCCCTGGCGTACTGGGCAACAGTTCTGGACACCATTATAGGTCCTCCATAGCCAGTGTCTGCGTCTGCTATCAAAGGAATACCAGGGTTCAGTGATGCTATCATCTCGACATTGTTTCGCATATCGACTTGAGTCGCGATTCCTAGGTCTGCCCAGCCCAGCTTCGACATAGAGGTTCCTGCACCGGTCTGAGAAAGACAGTCAGCACGAAGACTCGCACGAACTAATGAGCCTTACCATGTATATCGCATCGAAACCAGCAGCAAGAGCCAGGCGGGCTGTCAGACCATCGAAGACACCCGGACAAACAACGACTTTCTTTGGGTCCTTGAGCATTTCTCTCAGGCGAGAAGCTCCTATGAGTGGTGCTAATGCCATGTTGTTTACTCGGTATTAGATCGACTACTGAATACTGAAGTTCTCCACGACCATAGACAGCCCCTCAGCGCGACTATACTTCACACTGTCTATGTACAGCCGAATACACGACATGTGCTGACATACTGCATAGCTGGAGCCGAATTCGGCTTGTCGCGGCGATAGGCTTTGGCTTTGTGCGCACTCGCTATACATACAGCGACAGCGGAGCGAATAATCGGAAGCTACATCATTGGCCGACTTCCTTAAGCGGAGAGACGTACAGCTGCTCAATCCAGATCATGATCAGCACTCAGCTATATCTTGATGACCTGGAATGTTGCAATACTTAAATCACCGTTGACTGCATCCAACATGGTGAATCTGGGACAGCAATCGCCAAATCTTTAAGCGTCTACGAAAGAATCCCGCAGTAGTCTTCCAACATGGCTTTGGCAGAAAACGATACCACACTCAGTGCTAGCAAAGCGGCTGCCGCATATGCTGCTGAACTTGAGACACTTTCTCCGCGCCTGGAAGAAGCCCTCCAAAAGACCTCCTTCGACGATGCCTCGAAGCAGAACTCAATACACCATGTCCTTCAAGCGACTGTCGAGCGACTGCGAAGCGCCAAGAATGATTTACTTGCACAGGCTCTCGACGACATGATCACAAAACTGTCGGATCCAATCTCTTTCGGCGGCTTAGGTGTTCAAGTGCACGATGATGTGCCTGTCACCGTATACAACGAGATCATACATTGGACGACGGCTTACTTGCACAGCGTAGAATCGAGGCAGAATGGGCGCAACTTTATGGGCACCACTCAGTTTCATTCCGCACGGCCTACCAGACCCATGACTCTCGCTCAGAAGATCTTCACCCAGCATGCACTCAGTGGTGTCCCGACTGACACCAACAGTCTGACCCAAGGAGATGTGATTCGAGCTGGACTGGACTGGGTCATCGCGTCAGAGCTGTCCTGGAGCTCAATGGCGAAGACTCATGAAGAACTTGGAAGCCCAGGAATCTGGAGAAATGATCGCTTCTGGATTGCTGGCGACCATGTTGTTCATCCGACGATACTTGACAACCCGAAGATCAAAGTCTATGTTGAGACGGCAGAGAAGGCAAAACGTGACTTCAAGATGACAGAGTACCAAGGCATGAACTACACCATCATGCACACGGAGTTCGTCCGAGAGCGAGCTGAGCCAGGGATGTTGATTGTCGGATCCGACAGCCACACGTGTTCTGCCGGCGCTGTGGGCTGTTTGAGCATTGGCCTTGGAGCCGCAGATGTCATGACTGCTCTTGCTCTCGGCGAGACGTGGTGGAAAGTGCCAGACTCTGTGCTCATTGAGTTGACGGGTCAACCTGCCTTCGGCATCTCGGGCAAGGATGTCATTCTACACATTCTCAAAGAGCTGAAGCGAAACACTGTGGCAGCAGAAAGAATCGTTGAGTTCGCCGGAGATGGCGTTCATCATCTCTCTATCGATGCACGATTCGCCATTTGCAATATGTGCACCGAGTTTGGTGCGATCACTGGGCTCTTTGTCCCTGATGCCGTCACGCAGAACTACATCTCGAAGCGAAGACGTAAGGCATACAGATCCAACTCGCTCTACTTCCAGCCTGACAAAGACGCCATTTATGCACATCGGTATACGATCGATCTCGCAGCAGTGGAGCCATCAATCGCAGTGTATCCAAATCCGGACGATGTGGTTCCGGTGTCCCAGAAATCTGGAATGTCGCTGGATGGAGTCTTCATCGGAGCTTGCACTACAACCGAAGAGGAGCTTGTGCTTGGTGCTTTGACGTTGAAAGTCGGTCTCAAGAAGGGCCTGCAGTTGGCAAAAGGCAAGCGGCATTATGTTCCTGGCTCGTTGCCCATCGTTGAAAAGCTCAAAGAGCTCGGACTGCTAGAAGTCTACGAGTCGGCCGGCTTCACAAGAGGACCGCCCGGCTGTTCTCTATGTGTTGGTCTCTCAGCCGAGAAGGCGTCTGAGGGCGAGACCTGGCTGTCGTCTCAGAATCGTAACTTCGCGAACCGCATGGGCAAGGGGTCTTTCGGCCACTTATCGTCTGCTGTTGTCTGCGCAGCTTCGGCATTTAGCATGACAATCACGGACCCAGGTCCACTCCTAGCTGAGCTGGACCAAGCATTCTTTAATCATTACAAAGGCTTCGATAGTGGCCAACTTGCAGCAGTCGATTACAGTGAGCCAACGCCATTCCAGGATGCGGCCGGAGCAAGCGAAGCGACGGACTCTCCGACCACCACTGTCGAAATGCAAGGCTTGGACGAGTCAGGATCAAGATCAGTGATTACAAGCAAAGTCATCACGCTCGGCGACTTCATCGACACCGATGCCCTCTCCCCAGGCTTTACCTTGACGAGCTGCACAACGGACGAAGAGTTTGGTCAGCATGTACTCTGCCACACTTATCCTGAATTCCGCAGCAAAGTCAAGAATGGTCAAAAAGTTGTTGTAGGTGGCACTGCTTTCGGCGTTGGCAGCAGTCGAGAGTCGGCAGTGTCAGCACTCAAGGGCGCTGGAGTCGAAGCTGTCATCGCTAAGCAATTCGCATTCATCTACGGTCGGAATCAGCCCAGCTTAGGTCTGCTTGGCATTGTGATGGAAGACGAAGAGTTTTATGCAGCTGCCCAAGACGGCGAAGAAATTGCGATTGACTTGTCTGAGCGAACCATTACTGTTGCGGCGAAGACGTTCTCGTTCCAGCTGTCGGAGATGGAGCATCGATTGACTACGAATAAGGGTGTGGCAGAGTCGTACAGGAAGTATGGCAAGGCCATCTGGGAGAAGCTCATGGAGGCTGAGCCGGCGAAGAAGCAGGAGCCGGACTCGCGGAAAGCCGAGCAGATGACTGACACACGTTTGCAATGGTGATCAAGTATAGATCTCAGATCAGCGTGTGATCAGGGCTACACTATCTGGCCAGAATTCGGGAAAGGCGTCGCAATGGACGACTCTGCTATACAGTACTAGTGCAGGTAACCACGTCGCAGACAACAGGCTGGTCTTAGAGCATGGAACGCAGAGCGCGCGCATTGTTGCTTCCGAATGGTCTCTTCGTAAAGGTAGTAAAAACTAGCGTCTTCTTCATCGCTGCAGACTCCCCGTGACCAGGCCAAAGGCTGTATGTTCTCAGGCTTTGACGTCTGGCTTGATACTCGTATTCAGAGTAATCACAGTAGATCAATCGTTGTCCTCCTATTCCCGCACCGAAATCGCAAAGCGGAGCGCTTTCCTTTCTCGGACCGCATGTCGGCCAGTGGCACGAAGGCACGCTTCGTCATTTGTGTTCTCTGAAATCCTTCTTCTTTACGGCTCACATATAGCTTTACTCCTTCAATCTCGAGCATCGTACTCGACTTATCTGACTCCTCGGCACTTGAAAGACTGCATTCGCAACAATGGCATCAACCACTGATCAAAATGAAGAGTTTACGATTAGACTTGCAGAGTTTGCCGCCAGCCTGCATCTGTCTGCTGTTCCAGAAGATTTCCAAAGGTTGTTACGGGTCTTCATTCTAGACACAGCTTCAGCGATGGTAAGGCTCAACCAGCAGAGCCTCAAAAAGGCAAGGACATCTTCAAGAACTGACAGCGGGTCCAAATCCTAGCTATGTGGCGCAGTTCAGCCAGTCTATCAGTCGGCAGTCCGAATGATCAGAGCCGCACATGGACCAGTAGGCCAGTATACCGCGATAGATGGCACTGAGACGACTCTCTCCGGCGCGACATTCCTGAATGGCGTGGCAGCAGGCTGCTTTGAGTTTGAGCATGTGATTCAAACAACCCATCCAGCTTCTGCAATGCTGCCTGCTTTGTTGACAGTGGCATCTGCCTACCACAAGACTGGAGAAGAGCTGCTGACCGCAATGGTGGTTGGCTATGAGCTATCGACCCGGATAGGATTCGCTTGCACTAAACATGTCGAAGAAGAGCGCGGCTTCCATAATCCAGGTCTGAATGGCCATCTTGCCACGGCAGCTGCTATTGGTAGACTGATGGGCTTCGATGCCGCTACGATTGCCTCAGCCATGGGCATCGCCGCTTCGAGTGCGTCAGGCCTGATGGCATTCGTCAATACCGGAGCCATGACAAAGAGACTCCACCCAGCTCGGGGTGGCCAGCTAGGCCTGGAAGCCGCCTTTCTCGCGAAAGAAGGAGTCATTGGACCTTCGGATATCCTGGAGAATCCTAGAGGTTTTCTGCAAGCTTTCTCGCCGAGTCCGGAGCCCCAAACATTGACAAAAGATCTTGGTCGAGAGTGGACAGGTAAGACGATGATGTTCAAGCTTTCACCAGTACACATGACTGCTCAAGCTTTCGTATACGCCATAAACAAGATGAGAGACAGCAACAATACGCTCTGGATAGCCGACAAGATCGAGACTGTCACTGTGTATGGAGGACCGAATGCCCTGAGGCCATCTCACATGATTCGACTTCCTGAGAGCTTGGTATCTGCTCAGTACAGTGTTCCTTTCAGCATAGCAGCCGCATTGACAGTAGATCTCCGGGATCCAATGCAGATGAACGATGCAATACTGTCAAACACGCTGACGAAGAGGGTGTCCGAGCATATGAAGTTTGTGGTGAACAATGAAGATACCCGATCGGTAACAGGAAGACTCGTCGTACGATTTGGTGGCCAGGAGGTCCTCATTGATGCTGGGGAGTATCCTGGTCTACCTGGAAGTTCTGGATACGCCGAAGCAGCACGTGAGAAGTATGAGCGAGTATGCAACTCTTTGAAGCTCATCGCACAAGGGAACGCCATTCGCGACAAGATAGAAACACTTGAGGCATCAAAGGACGTCTCGGAGCTCATCAATCTCATGATTTTGGCGGGAAGGGAGGGCGCACAGAAATACAGGTCGGTCGATGGCTGACATATGGAGCTCTAAACACTCGATGATCTGGAACGATCTCGGGCACTTCGGACAAGAGTTTGGGCACAAGGGAGATCAATAGAGTGATTTGAATTTTCCGTTTCGAGCGAGATAGAAATCGTCTTGACTTCAAAGTAATCTTCGTGAATGACAGAAATTTTCCAGATCTAATCAACGGCATGAGGTTTCCATCGGCGTAAAGGTCGGTCGAAGTCCGTAGGGCAAAGCCTCGGCCACGATAGCTAGCCACTACATCCACGCGGCTTCATGTCTTCGTAGTTGTAGCCAGGCTTGTTCAGCTCGAAGATGACTCGCCCATAGACAAAAGTTGCGGTTTTGGCCCGGTTGCAAGCTTGAAAGTCCCAAACATCAGATGTGCTCATGATAGGCTCGGGCATGAGATCCGAGCGTACCCAGCGATCCAGTATAGTCTTCATGTCGTCCGCGTTATTAGGGTCGTGGTTGATGTTATGCCATTGGATCTTAAGGCCGTTGAGCCCAGTGAAGGTGAAGTAATGATCTTCGGTATCCAAAGGCCGTTGACGAGGAGCAATGTGGTCGTCTTCATGGAAAGCAGCAGTCGCGTGGCTTCCATTTGTGTGCAGGTGCATGGTACTCTGGTCGCCATGAATGTTGAGCTTGAAGGCGATTCCGTCGTAAGGGTGAATTGTGGATTCGACAATGTCATGGGCTCGCACGCCCGTCGTCGAAAGAAGATTGTTGAACTCAGCAAGAAGATTTTTATGCATATCAATCTCCTGGCCTGCTGATGTACGCCGACCGAAACGCCCTGTCGGAGGATCTTTGCCTTCCTTCTCAGTGGCTCCGCCAATAAAACTCTGGATCGCGGCAACACCGTAGCCTCCGCCCAGAATTGAGAAGATCGCGCTGCAAGTGTATTGCATCACGTCAAAGACACACAGAGCTCGAGTGCTTGTAAGCTTCCCTTCGTTAGTCTTCTCAATGCAGCTGCTATACGCCTTCTTGGCAAGCTCCACGCCACTGGCGGACTTCCAGCCAAAGAATGCGGTAGCACCAAGAGCGTAGTCGAAGTCAGCTGCTATCACGCCGTTGAGCAGCAGCAAGAGAAGATAAGTAGCGGATATCTGCATTGTAGCGTCGAAAGATCCCTCGAATACTGAAAGGGCGTGAAAACGTGCCACCGTGAATGAGGATGGTGTAAAGACGAACGTGGAGCATGATCAAGCAGAAAGCTCCTCTCAAGGTCCTTCTTATAGTCGAAGCCGATTCAGCTCGGTGGCACTGTGCATAGAGGTGCGCGCAGTTCAACCAGGCCATGCTGGTATTTGGGAGCAGAGCATCCGTCTCAAGCCTGAACGGTGCCTCTTGTGTGCATACCTCCTTGCCTGTCCCGACCAAGCAAGTGCAAGCTGGTGCATGTAATCGAGTCGCCAGCAAGACTGAGATGTGCCTCGCTCGTCTGAACTTTGATGCTGAAATGGCATGCCAATACATTGCGGTAACTGTCCTGCAGCTGGACCTAGATCAGAATGTACCTCTCAGGGCCAGGTTCCTGGTTTACAGGGATCCGAACATTCTTCAGCCAATCTAGATCCATGGCTACATTCATGAGGCGCAGCTGGGCGGCTGCAAGAATCGCGAGAAAGGCTACAGTCAGGTAGTAGCTATTCCTTCCAAAGTTTGCTGGCGAGCCTTGGTGGATTGTAAGCTGGAAATCCTAGGTTGTGCTTGTTGTGCCTAACGGCACAGTATTCACACTTCCTCCCACCGCCAACGTGACCAACGAGCTGAGAAGGCGACTTAGCCACAAGGAGTCTCCAAAAATCTTGGACCAGATCCAAATGGACGCCATTGTGATAGTGAGTCCTGCATTGGGGTGGTAGGCGCCTGCGTGGCTCTCTCAGTCAATGAAGTACGTGGCGGCTGAGGGCGACAAAGAATGCATACCATCTGCCGCCATAGTCCCGGCGAGATAACCTCCTCCGACGACCGAGATGAGCAGTTGTAGCGCGTAGCTTAGAGTACATGCAGTTCCCGCGACATTGGCGCTTGCAACGCGTTCAACGTATTCGCGATCGACAAACGCTCTATAGGTCCTTTTCGCCAGTGCTACGCCTATGCAGCTTTGAAACGCGAAGAATCCGCAAGTGGCACCTAGCCAGCTGAAAGTGAGGTGCGCCATGTTGTAGATGTGCTTCAACTAACATCGAGAAGTTGTCGTCGAGGCGAGATCGATGGAGGAGACAGTGATGGGCAGAAGCGGAGATGATGAAGAGAAGCAAGCTTGCGCCAAGCTTCGATTGGTCAGTAAATCTGGCCTGAAGCAACTTGTATCTTGCCTGGGCGCAGGCATCCCATGCATTACTATTGTTACTGCCTTGCGTCGACGAAACGCTATTGCACGCATGAGCGCGGCGTGAATTCTGCCAACAACGTTGCATTCGATGCAGCCCATCACGATCAGCCTACTAACGCCGCTTGTGGACCAGGATATTTGCCCTCAGGTCCATCTAAGTGAGCATCGAGCACCGCGCAGACGCCGCTCTTGACTGCAGCGATAGCTTCTGGTAAGAGTCTCGCAAGATCGTCAGCTGTGCCTGCAACACCAGCCCAAGCCTTGTGACCTGATGCCGCCTTCGCAATTCCTGAATAGTCTGGAGTCGGCGCAAAAGAGATATTTAGAGCTCGATTGTCAACTTTCGAGCCTTCGCCATGTGGATGTACAAGCTCGAGCGACTTCCTGGGAGCGTTCCAGCCTTGATTGTTGAGCACGATTGTCAGGACAGGAATGTTGTATCGTTGCGCGATCCAGTATACGCTTCCAGGCACGGAGAAGAGATACGTCCCATCTCCCACGATCTGACAGACGAACTTTCCCTTGTTGGTGCCACCCGCCTCGAAGTCGGTTGCAAGCTTGATTCCGAGTGCTCCGCCTCCTGACCATCCCAAGCCTCCGCCGCCGCAGTTAATGTATGAATTTGGTATCGTGGGCTGGATCTGATCTGTGACGATTGGCCCATTCGTGACAGCTTCGATGGCCCATATTGTGTCCGGCGGACAAGCATCGCGTACTTGCCGAGTGAGGTATGCGGTGCCAAAAGTGCCATCATTGCCCAGCTTAGCTTGAGCAGCGATCTTCTCTAGCCGAGCTTTGTAAGATGCTTGAAGTGCTGTCCATCGGTCTTCGAAGATCTGTGAGCTCACAATGTCCTGCATTGTCAACTTAATGTATCCCACGATCTGTGCAATCGCTGTCTCAGAATCGACCTTGTATCTCGCGATCGCATCGATGTAGAACACGGGCATTTGTTGCTTAAGAGTATCGACATCGATGTGGAAGATCCTGGCATCTGATCTAGGCCTGCACTGTGTTGGAATCCATGGCACGTCGCAGTCGAGAACAAGAATTACATCGGCTGTTCTGATGCTTTCATCGTTGCCATATCGTAGCCCAAGCGAAGCAGGATGATTGTGAGGAAAGCACAAGTCGCTTCCGCCAGTCTCCAGCACTCGAATGCCCTTTACAGTATCTGCAAGCTGTACCAGTGCGTCCACGGTATGAGGGTTTCGACCCGAATAGCCTGTGATCACAAGTGGCTCTTTAGCTTCAACCAAAGCTTTGCTGACCTGATCTAATTGTCGTGTGTTCAAACCGCCCAGTTCCGCTGGTGTCCAGTGCTCTTGCTTGACCGAGTACGGCTCGATCTCCTCTTCCATGGCTTCTCTTGCACCGCACAGATAAACTGGGCCCCTTGGCTCTGACATGGCAAAGCTCAAAGCTCGGTTGACAAGCTGTTTGACGTTCTTGCCTCGCTTGATCTCGCCAGTATATCTGCAGTACTGTGACACGATCGACTTTTGATCTGGCACATCTTGAATCCAGTGTATATACTCTGTTCTTGAACCTCGATATTCTCCTTCGATCGTGTATGGTGAAAGGCCCGCAAAGATCAGGACTGGTGCTCTTCCACAACTAGCATTGTGAACAGCTGCTCCCAAACCCTGTGTTCCCACATCGACATGGATCACCACAGCTTGAGGCTTGTTCGTAAGCCTAGCGTAGCCATCTGCCATTGACAGAGCCACCATTTCGTTCGGACATGTTATTATGCGGGGGAATTGTCCTTGCTTTTCATTTTGGCCTTTCACGATGGCTTCGATTATCGATGGGTGGTCGGATCCTAGATTGACGAAGACATGTGTGACGCCTGCCTGGATTAACATATCAGCACATTTTCTGTTTATGGCAACATTCGTCTCTTCCACTTACATCCCACAATGCCTCGAAGAAGGCAAATGAAGCTGTGTACATGGCTATGCTGTGATACTGTCTCTGATTCTGGGCTTTGTGAGTACCACTTGGGAACAGGTTGGAATATCAAGTAAGACAGTCTGCACTTTCCTCTCGGTTGCACTTAGTCATTTGGTTGCTCACCTTTCGCAAGCTGATATGGCTACTAGCTTACGGCAAGCAGTATCGGAGGTAGATGCCCCGCCCAATGCCCATCCTTCCTTGCATTGCCGTTCCTGGCCGACGGTCCATTTCCGCGAGGCCGACAGCGGAACAAATGGTATAGACGTCTTTCTGTCTATGACTTGCATGACTGCGATGGCTTTGGTGATGATGATGTCCAGGCCTCGTGAAGGCACTTCTCTACGCGCGTCGTCAAGTCTCTGGCTCTTCCATACAGCCCGCCCGGAATATCACGGTTCTATCGCGAGATGGATGAATTGCGACAGTATACTCCGTAGAATGACAAGATGGCAAAATTAGTATTGTACGACGACGACTGTTGCGAGGCCAAGGGGAAAGTCAACAGAACACAAACACGTCAACATTCACCCAAGCTGCCAAGACTATGTTTGATTGGTTCAGATGCACGGCGCGCTATCTCCTGACAGTTTGTCCTCAGTCTTGGCAAGTCCGAAGTCTGTTATGCAATCTCGCTACGCGTCCTCAGCTTCATCCTCCCACATCTGCATCTGCAGCAAGTTCTCAGCTGCTTTGGCATCATGCATCGAATACATTCGCTTGCACAGGTAGTGAAAGGAATCCCTGCGAGGACGTCAGCAGCCTTCCAGAGAATACTGTACACAGCGGATAACTCGCCTAACACATAAGCAGGCGGAGCGTTTTGCATTCGTGCGGTGTCGACATACCGCTCTTCAGGGTGTCTGGACTGCGTCTGGATGTGTGGATGGTCGTCTACTTCAACCAGCATTCGCAATTGCAAGTATTTCCTCCGTTCCACTCAGCAACCATGACAAAATCGCTCGCCTTGTCATTCGATCCAGCTCTGCCACAAGCCATGAAGCAGTTCTGAGTTGGCGCACATGGGTCCGAGCCTCCGTTCTGGTCGTTGCAGTTGTACCACGGCTCAACCCCAATCGGGCTGTAATTGCAGCCGCCGAAGACCGTGTTGACTTTTTCTGCCATGCCCAGGGAGAAAGCATAGGCGAAGATGAGAGTAAGAAGCTGCATTTTGAGTGGTTGGTCGTCGAAAGATTGATCGCTATGGCGCTCTGTCGAAGCTTTAGATCTGAGGTAGGGAGGAATTGTCGCGCACCTGCTGATATGCTACAGAGATGCGGAAATCTTTATATCGATCAGATATAGATACTAAAGCCCAGCGCCGAGACGCTCTGACGAATCCAACCCAACATTGATAAAGGAGATACGAAGCCGACATTGAGGCAGGCGATCTGGACTCGCACCATAGCGGAAATGTCTCAGGCGGAAGATGTTCGGAGGAGCGAATTCATTCTCGACACTGATCATGTAGCTGATCGCTTCTCGCGATATCTTTGAAGGGCGACAAGAGCATCAGAAATGTAATAAGAAGAAGAGCTATGAAAGCTGTATTCTAATGATCATACAGCTCCTAGGAACAAGCTAAACGACATAGTACTCCTCGAGACCGACCCATAACAGCCATGACCAACGACTTCGATCAGCACAAAGTCCCCTAGATCCAACCAAAACACTCATCCCGAATTCCCTTGAAACCAGTGATAACATCGATAATATCCACAAAAGCACTCCCCAACTTCTTCGCAGCATCCAAGCTCTTCGCATTCAAAAGCTTCTTCGCAGCATTAGTAGCACCTCCAGCAGCATCAATAGCTCGCTTAAGCTTCAGCAATTTCGCCGCTGGAATGGCTGTAGTAGCCAACTCCCAAGCACACTTTGCAATCTGCCAAGCAGAGACACGTTTCTCAAGGTCCGCAGAGGGCTCGTCCACGTACTCGGAGGAATGCTCATGGATCCACTCGGCAGTAGCTTCGTCTCCGGATTCTAGGACGCTGTCTGGGATGTGGGCTAGGAAGTCGAAGGCGGAAGCGAGCGAGACGATGTTTTCTGGGTTGTTGTCGAAGGGGAAGGGGATGGTGGTGTCGTTGGTGACAGGAGCCAGGGTATCGCGCTCGATGACTTTGAGAGGGTTGGCCAGGATTGCTGTGGCCGTGATGGCACCGAGAGCCGCTGTGATGAAGAATTGCATCTTGATGGCTTTGATTCGAACGGGAACTTCAGCGTTGATGTAAGGTTCCGTTTACTCAGATGGCTGGTGGTTGTCGTTGCTGCTGATGATGAACCAGAAATATGGCGATGACCGCAGCATTTATATCTTCGAGAACAGCTTTGGCATTGCCACTCCAATACCTCCTTCAAAGCCATTCTTGGGTTGCCTGATAGAACGAAGCCTCTTCGCCGAGCATCTCCTTCGCCCAAGTGGGTTGTGTGAATCCACATAGCCTTCCCAGGAAGAGGCCTCCATATTGATACAGCACTTGGCATTGCAATGCAAAGTGATAGCTCATATGGGAGTCAGTAGCACTTGAACAGGTCTCAGACATCACTGTGTGCGACACTATGCTATGTTGGTCCAGCCTTGGTAGCACAAGAAAGTTGTGGAGGCAATGCACGTGGATCCTCCAGCAAGGCACGGAATGCTTAAGCGAAGTGTTGTGCAACACACAGCCTTGGCATACATTCCAGACCGAGTACTGCGGCCTCATTCTCTGCTCTAGTCTCTTGACTTCATATGCGTTGCATGAAGCCGAGCGCGAGCTGAAGCCGAAGGCTGAATCGAGAGCATACGATTGAGTCCAGGTTTATTGCGTTGTACGTAATGGATACTCCCTTGAGGCCATCAGCACAATATTTGGCTCGAGAGGGCAGCTCGAGATGGTGTGGCACGGTGAGTGCTTCGACGACAGCTTTTATTCGGACAATTGCTCATGTTGAGCGGGAATCTAGATCTATCAAATCAGTATTACATTACAGTACATGCCTCGAAGATTGACTCAGTTCGCACAGCACACTCTTTCCTGAAAAGAGCTCACCATCGTCCGAAAGGTTCTCGTCCTGGAACCCGAGTTGCCCATTTCCAAGAATCCCACCCTCCATCGAAAGCCACCTCAATTTGATCCTTGCCCGTCAGTCTTTGCAGAGCAGAGCGCACGTCGTGCGGCAAATGGTATCGAATATCGAAGTCTCTGGTTCCCAGAAACCAGGGGTCGCGCAAACGAACAGTACACAGCTGTGAATGTCGTTGCGCGAAGTCCGCGAGTTGCGCAGGGATCATACTCAAATTCGTCAATGATAGCGACTCCAAAGAGCGCAAGGACGACGACAGCAGAGCCTTGCCGATTTCGGTTGGATCTGGAAAATCCGCGACGTCGAATTGTATGTCGCTCTGGTCTCTTCCGCGGACCTTCAGGCTTTGCAGCTGACCAAGTTCTTCGACTGATCGGACGAAGGCATGAGCACTCGCAGGCGCTCGATTGTCGGTCCATGCATCTAGGTCCAGCGATTTAGTCTTCCGCAGCGCATGTTGCATAGTCGCAAGATGTTCCTTCGTCAGCGTGTGTAAAGGAAAACTCCAGCTGGGTGTTTCCATTGCAAACGTCTGGGTTTCTAGTCCAGAGGAGGAGAGAGCGGCCATAACGGCTGCAAAGGCATGCGGATTCCTCATCGCCGGCGCCGTAAGACATGCCTTCGGATCATGGTATTCTTTCTGATGCACGATCCACCTTGGAGTCGTCGACGCAGTCACCAGCTTGACTTCTTGACATCTGCCCATAACCCTCAGCTTGCGAAACAGCCAGGTCAGTAGTTCAACATCAAGTCGTTGTGACCGAATCCATTCTTGCGCATCGTACAGGATTTTGCATCGTCCGCACCCAACCCTGTACTCATCAATTGCGATCGAGACGCTTTGTGCGAAGCTGCCAAAGATTGGATGTTCTGTTCGCTTGATCGCTGCCCGTAGACTGCCCTCAGAGCTCAAAAGCACTCTAATGTCCGAGAAGTATGCTTTGCCAAATGGTCTGAGTGATTTTTCATAGCAGTCTCGCGAAACAAGACGGAGCGAAGGCAAGTCCTCCTTGGTAGTATATCGCGCCACAAGCTCGAACAACTCCGGTGGTAGGTTACTTAGCGTCATGTTGCGATGCATGCTGATGCTGGTTGCGTCTTGTTGCTGGGAAGAGTGAAATGGAGGAGATTGGGACAACAACAGTTGCGATGAAAACAATGACAGTGTGTCGATCTTGGTACTCGAGGTCGGTTCCCGAAGACTGCCGAGAAGGAGGCTGAAAAATGGTCCGATGCTTCGGCTCCAGTATAATGGTGCACTCTCGTCAAGTCCCAAAGTGCAGAAGGCAATAGGCAGCTTACTGTGCCAGAGACTTGTGATATAGGACATGTATGACTGAGCCTAAGTCCGAGATCAGGCCTAAATCGATGTCGTTGAGATAAAGTTTGCGCTCAAAGCGATCGTGCACTGCATGTGAAGCTTGCACACACGTCACTGAATACAGCGGAACGTTTCCACGGGCATAAAACGTGGTATGAACGTGGCACAGACCGAAGAAATTTGGTGAAACTCATGGTTCTTATCCGCAACTTCTGTTGAGAGCCGACGCCGAAGTCTGATATTCTTGTTGCTGGCCTGTCCTGCAATCAGTCATCCCGCAGAGTTCCGAGCTTGGCAACGAGGCCTTCCATGGCCTGATAGGACAGAGATCATCTTGCACCTCTGACACGAAGCACTTCAGGATTTCCAGCATTTTTGCAGACGGAACGCTTTTCAAAAGAAAAGAGTCGTCGACGATCACGTTGTTGTTGCTGGATGAATGCTGTTTCACGGACATCGGCACTCGGCTTCAAGGGCTCTACGTGTAAATGGCAAGCCCATCAAGGCTCGTGCACTGATAAAATGTCGTCAGCCTCTCGACATCCGCTCAGGAGAGCTCCATGGACCGTTGCGAAATGATTTCGGCTCGTGTGTTCGCCTGCGAACCTGAGCACACCACCTTCCCGATTGCGAATCGGATCCTGGAAAGCAACACGATGCTTGGTCTCGGAAAGACCGGTGATCATATGACTGTAGCTACCGAGTGAGAATTCGTCGCTGGCCCATCGAGTGACGTGAACGGCATCTGGTGCCGGCGGCTCGCATCCCAGCCATGAAGTCAAGGCGCGGTGGACAATGCCTCCCGCTTGCGCGTCTGACATTGCTTCCACTTCGACTGCATTTGCGCAAGAAACAAATGCAGAGAGGACAGGCCTACCAGTGAGACTATCTAGGTTGACCAAAGATAGAACGCGAAGTCCCGGTGTTGCTGTTCCATCCTCGTGAATTTCAATCCCTGCCAGCTCCTCGGTGAAGCCCATCAATGAGTCTGGTGCAGCTTTCGGCTCAACGTTGTCTTGGTCTTCTGGGCCGAATGGTCTGGAGACTAATCCCCTCTTGAACATTGATGTGTATGGCTCATCGATCCACCAGGGACGATCATATACAAGCAAAATCTTGTCCAACGTGCCGAAGCCAAGGCTGTTGATCGCATTTTGCTTGTCGGTGGGTAATTCTGGTTCAAAGAAAGCTTTGACTTTCGCTTCGGAGCTCCTTGCTTCGAGATGATTTTGTAGGACGCCGAGAGGAAGCGTGCATACAACTTCGCTAGCGGTATATGTACCATTGTTGGTGACCACTTTGATTGGGCTCTGCTGCCAGTCAATGTGCAGAACTTGGGTGTCTATCTGAACCAAGCCTGCTTCGACCAGAGGCTTAGCAATCTCGTTGATGATGGCAATGTAGCCATCCTGAAGGAAGACTTGATCCCCATCGAAGTCTTCAATGCCGAATTCGAGCAGGCTCATACCTGAATTACCGACAGGATGTTCAGCAGACTGAGCAGCCAGAGGTGCGGCCTCCATTGTCTCGATAAACTGTGGCATAGCGTTCATGGCGAGGTGGTATTCTTGCGGTAGACTTTTGAATGCCTCCTTGAATTCGTCGTTATGCGCTATAGCGTGTAGCATTGTCGTCCGAGCTGCTTTCTGCTCGGGGACTTCGGCTGCAGTTTCGTGCAGCGACTCGATCATTGGCCAAAGAGCGTTCATCATAACCTCTGCCACCTTGGCGGGAACGACCAGATCGCTGTTGGAGCTGGAGCTTTTTGTGCGGAGAGGACGAGTGGACTCAACTTGAACCCAATCATCGTCTTCGATAGCCCTGGAGCTTGTCTGTGCTGGTCTAAAAATGACCGAGCCTTCCAGTTGTTTGTACTTTTTGTGAGGCAGAATGTCCATCAACGGGTTGGGTTTGTCTTTAGTGCCAATGCCATGAATCCAATTAGCACCAGTGTCTAGGCGATTGTTATTGATGTAGACGGCATTAATTCGACCACCTATCCTGTTACGTCCCTCCAATACCTTCAGACGGTTCTTGCCTCTGAAGTAAGCACTCTCGTGAAGTCTGGCAGCACAAGCCAAGCCGGACATACCAGCGCCAAGGACAAGAACATCGTAATGGCGGCTCTCATGTCCGACTTGAGGAGCCATCCTGACCAGGCTGCGCCGCATCCACTATGACTTGATAGCAGGGTCAATGTGTGATGGCAAGAAGGATAAGGAAGCATGACGTGAATGTTTTTATTATTATTAATTCCATTTTTAGCCCGTTCCTCGGCTAATCCGAGTGCGGCTCAAGGCCGCCAGCTGTCTACTATTAAACGCTATGCCAGGCTCTAACTATCTATGGAAACTATACACTAATACTACCGCTCCTAAAGTAAATACTATTCCAACGCTAAATATAGACTATGTTTTTATGTTTTTTACTCCTTTATATTAATTAGTAACGCCTATTAACTCTAAACTAAAGAAACTAAATAATTGTTCGAGTCCCTATCCTCCGTACTACCGCCTATTATCTATCTTTTACTTCTAGGTCTTCTAAAGGTAGTTATCGATACCTTTAATCTTCTAGAAGCTAAACTATCTATAGTTATTAAGGTCCTCCTAGGGAGCGTCTCTTATATAGGCTATCCTATATATCTAGAATAACGTATCTAAGAGGTATCTACCTAAGTAGAATAGCCTAGATTTACGCTAAACGTAGTATACTAGTTAGCTATTACTATACGCGTTTCTAAAGTAGATAGCGTAGATATTACGCTTCTCCTTAAGGGCCTAAAGGAAAGTCTATTATATATAGAGCGGGAATATATCGGCTAGCTTTAGTCTAATTGTCTCTTCTTTAGCCTCGTAGTCGTATATAAATAGGTAGTAGCCCTAGTAGCGTAGTAGCTATACTACCGCGACTACCTATATATACTATACGTCCTATTTATACTACTCTTTTCTCCTAACTAGGTATATTATAGTAGTAGTAAAGAGTACTATCCTTACGGTTAGTATACTACTATCCTATCTCTTTATTTTCGCCTATATAAAGCCTTTAAAAGTATTATCCTTACTACTATTAAAATCCTCCTTCTACTTCCCTATAGTAAAGCTAATATTATATAGGTATATATAGATATACTCGTTCCTATACTATTACCTCGCTTCTTCCTAGATCCTCGTAAGGAATCGATTAAGAACTAAGGTAATCGTAAGGATCTTAGTATCTATCTAGTAGTAGTTTCGCTAGATCTACTAGTATATAGAGCTAGGTTTAAAGAGGAAGGTATATAGAAAGTAGCGCTCTTAGATACGGGTACCTTCTACCTACGGTAGTAGCTAAGGCTTAAGGAGGGCTAATTATAGGATAGACATATTAGTAGGTACTCGTAGTAGTATTCGCTTAGTTATTTAGAGGTACTAGGTAGTATATAGTATCGTAGGAAAGGTAGGTATATAGCCTCCTTTTATATCCTATCTACTAAGCCCTCCTAGTCGCCTCCTAAAATAGATATCTTGTAACTATTCGTATATTTACTATATAATCCCCTATAAAACCGTATCTATTCTATAGTATTTTTCGATATAATATAGGATCCGTTAAGAACTTTTTAGCGTAGCGTCTATATATAATATTACTAGCCTCTCGGCGCTAAGGCTAGTTTAGCCTAGTTTAGCCTTATCTAATTAGCTAGATTTAACTTTGCTCCGTATACTCTTAGTATAGAGTAGAGGTCTATATAGTAGTAGAAACGCCTTTTAGTATATCGTTTCCTATAGTATTTTTAGAGTAGTATAGAGAGGGAAGGACTCGATCGTTATTACAAATATAGAAGTAGTTTATAGTATAGTTATCGCGTACTATATCGTTAGGCGGTTTTATAACCTACTCTAGCCTACGGCTATCCGAGTAATATACGCTAGTAGTACTAGCTTATTCCTCCTCTTTAGAAGGTATAATAAACTATATCTTTGCTCCTATAAACTATACTAGGAGCTCTATATAATATAGGAAGTCGACTACTTAAATTACGGTTTTTAGTATAGTAAGAAGTTTATAAACTAGCGACGCTATAGTATATAATACTATACTACCGAGGACCTCCCTCTAGAGTAGTTAGAGGTCTAGGTATTCGTATAGAATATAGGTAAGCGTCTTAGGTTTACTATCGTATAAATAGTAGGTATTGTCTATATAGACTTTAATCGATATTAGGTAGGTATTTAGGCCTATCCTACCCGTTCTTATCTAGTAGATAATTAATAAGACTCCCTTAGATATCTTCGGCGTACTATATAGCTTCCGAAGAATCTTAGTAAGGGTTAGGGCGTCTTCTTTATTATATATCTCCTTATATCGACGCCCTATATTACTCGTAGTATATCTTCTAGTCTACTACTCTTTAGCGTAAAATTTAAAGTATCTACGGTATACTAAGTGTAGTAGGTATCGTATTTAGAGGCTTTCTACTTTAGGTCCTCGCTGTCGCTTACTATTAATCGGTAGTCTCTACCCTATAGCCTCTTTAGCTAATTAGTCGACCTACTCGTTACTAGGTACCCCTAGATACCCTACTATCTAGTATAGTTTAATCGGTATGCCTCGTTAGTTAAGGGTTTTAACTAGCTAGACGATCTCTTAGAGAATCTATTACCCTAACTAGCCGAGTAGTCGACGGTATAATAGGAGTACTCCTTACGAGTCTACGAAGACGATAACCTTTATAATTAGGCTAAAAAGTATCCGATAGTTGTTACTAAGTACCGTAGCCTTTTATAGTACTAGGCGTATACCGAAGAGCTCCGCTACGTATACGTTACTCTCTATAAATAGTCCTATATAGCGTTTAGTATACTACTTATAGGAAGGTAGTACTATAGCGGTACCTACTTCGCTATCGATAGTACTACTATTAGTATAGAAGACGAGGCGTCTAGGCTCTCGCTTCTTAATAATATTATTATAGTCCTTAACTATTGTTTCCTTATCTACTACAATATAGACGCTAGGTAGTATCTACTACGGTACTACGATAACTAGTTTTATTAGTTTAATCTTTCTTATAGTGTATTAGAAGTAGTTGAGCTATGTCTATATAAATTTACTATAGCGCCGAAGTAGGCTCGGGTATTAAACAAAGGTTAGTAGATTGTCCTAGAGATTCGCTATCTTAGACTAGATTAGTAAGGCCCGGATCTAGATAAAGGTATTACTAACTAGCTAGGCGATTACTATAGTAACTAGTTCGATGCTAGCTTCGACTTCGAGTACCTCCCTAGAAGTAGTATATAAAGCGCCTATAATTAGATAGAGTACTCTCTTCTATAGGGCTTAGATCGTTATAGTTATTTTAGTTTATATAACCTTCTCCCCTTAGACTAGTTTTAGTAGGTACTATACTAACGCCGCGTAGAGGATCTTTAGTAGTACAACTACTCTATAGATTGTATATATTTATTTAAGTATTATTCTCTATATAGATCCTACGATTAATCCAAGGGCGCCGACTATTACTACTAACTAGCTGTAAACTTTATTAAGGTACTATATTCCTTTTAGCTTAGTATTAAGCTAAACGCCTAGGTAGTATATATACTCTATTACCTAAATACTATATTCCTCGCTACTTAGGAGAGTAAGCTAGAGAGGCGGGTTTCTTTCTTTAGGAGTTATTCTTCCTACTACCCTTCTCTAGTTAGGTAGGTAGAAGTAAATAATTTCGTACTTCTTTAGTACGAATACCGAGGCGTGTTTCCGTACCTATCGTTTAGCTTTTTTATATAGTTTAGTAAGTGTCTCGTAGTTCGAGGCTACTAATCCTCCTAAGACTACTATAGATATATTATTAATATATCTAGTATTTAGGTCGGCTCCCTTAATCTCTACTAAGTCCGTGTTATAGAAGAGGTATAGAATCGGAGAGAGTAATAAGCCCTACGGTATACTAGTACTAACTTTATACTACTTTAAGGTACCTTCTACTATTTTTAGCGTCGTTATATAGTCGACTAGATAGCTCTAAAGCTATCTAACGATCTCTAGCGGTAGTCGACGCTTTCTAAGGTTGTAAAGTAGCCTCTAGTAGCTAACGTTGTTAAAGGCTCCTAAGACGTCTAGAAATAGGGCACTTACGACCCTATTCTAGTTCTATCTAGCGTAGATAGTCTCTAGTACT
This sequence comes from Pseudocercospora pini-densiflorae CBS 125139, assembly GCA_000504365.2. Lineage (NCBI taxonomy): Eukaryota > Fungi > Ascomycota > Dothideomycetes > Mycosphaerellales > Mycosphaerellaceae > Pseudocercospora > Pseudocercospora pini-densiflorae. The sequence continues at coordinate 32,110 of AWYD02003814.1, read as the reverse complement.
AGGTAGAGGGCGTACTTAGTTAAGTTTGCTTTTCGTCTACTATAGTAGGTTACTAGGAGTAGCTAATAGTATTTAGCCGTATAAGAGATCTATTTAGTAAGTACAATATCTATTAGCTTACTAATTATATTAAGAAGTACTATTAGTTGGTAGGACTTTAGCTCGCGATATATAGCTTTCCCTAGCTTTCGTAGTACTACTATAGCTAATTCCTTAAAGAAGGCTAGATAATACTAGAGTACTAGGGAGAGGTTATATAGTTTAGTAAGAATCGGCGTAAGAGCGTCGATTACTATTTTAAGGACTCTATTACGGATCGTGTCTAGTCCCGGCGCTTTATCTAGGCTAGTAGAGTAGATTGCTTCCTTAACCTTATACTCTATAATTAGTAGTATCGTAACTAGTACTTCGTATTTAGCGTTATCGATATTAGACTTATTAGCTATTAGTAGGACTAGAAAGAAAACCGACTATAGTAGGTCTAATTTTTTATTAGTAGTCTTTATTTCTCTCCCCTAGTTATCGACTAGTATTAGTATAAACGTAGGCGTAATAACGTCTTTATTTTTCGTCTATTGTCTAAGTACCTAGAGGTCCTTTATAGTCTTAACTTAAGAGACTCTCTCCTAATAGTCTTCCCTATTTAATAATAAGATAGCCTTATACCTATCCCTCTTCGCCTACTAGTAGGCGATAAGGTCTTCTACTTAGCTAAATACCTACTAGGCTCGCTTTGTTCTCTTCGCTACTATTATAGCTTCCTAGTAGACTTCGTTAAACCTAGGCTTTAACCTTAGGCTAATACGAAGTAGAGGTATACTCTCTACGATTACCTAGTTTATAGCTTCCGCTATAAGCTATCTATAGAGCTAGGTCGTCTAGGTCCTACTATATACTAATCCGAGTAGTAGTCTTTAGTAGAAGCTCCTTAAGGCGTTTAAGGTATTTCGTTTTGTCTATCTTACGGTAGTAGTAGTTCTCCTACTACGGTACTTGTAGTATAACGCTTCTAACCTCCGTAGTAATTAGTAGATAGTTAGAGTATTTATCTAGTATTATCTAGACCTAGTATTCGATAAGCTGCTCCTAGATCTAGTCTATCGCCTATATAAGGTCGATTATTATACCTTATTAGTTCTCCTAATTAGGGACCCTTATAACTATACCTAGTTCGAGATATAGCGAGAGTCTAAAGCGTAAGGCGATTTCTTTCTAAACTGTGTTTAATACTACGTAGCTACTAATATCTAGTCTATCCTCCTAGTTAGTATTATATAGGTTGAAATCTTCTACTACGATATAGTCGTTCGTTTCCTTCGCTACTAGTACCTTTATTAGTATTAGTAGTATACTCTTCCGCGGGAGCCCTTAGAAGAGGTAGTTATATAGTAGCTTTAGTAGTAGGTTGTAGACGTTATAGATAGTAACTAGGCGGCTATAGTCTAGTATAATAGTAAGCGAAGAATTATATCTCCCGTAGTCCTAGAGCTCTAACTTCTCCTTTAGGATTTAGTATAAGATAAGCTAGTAAATCTTCGGTTTCTCCGCCTCTAGTAGGATAGTATAGTATCTATCCTTAAGAGGGTTATAGACTTGGCTATTAAGTAGGTTAAGCTATAGTTCCTAGAACACTATTATATTATACTATAGTACTTCTAGGTTACGGAGGAACTCCGCTATAACTCTATATAATCGCTATATATTATACTATATAATTCGTAGGTATTCTAGGTCGCTACTTATATTAGGTATAAGTACCTAGTAGGCTCTATATACGTTTACGCTACGAGGCTCTTAGCTTCTTACCTAGATCGTATATTACTACGTATTTACCCGGCTTTCGTTAGCTACTCCTACTACCCGAGTTACTAGAGACATTAGACTCTAAGCTATCCCCGCCTATCTCTATATCGATGTCTTAGTTATCGCTCGGCTAGAGTTACGTAAGCTTATCTTCCGCTATCTCTATATTCTTAGAAGAGGCGTTTTCTTTATCTATATCCGCTATAGCCTAATAGCTCGCCTTCGGCTTAGGCTATAGTCTAACTACTCTACCTAATCTAAAGTTAATCCGTTGTAATACTATCTATAGTATCTTTCTCGCGTTTACGCTTCTTTTAGCTAGAGGGCCTCTAGTAGTCGTAGAGGATCCTTTCTTAGTCGATTTCTTATAAGGGCTATCTAGCGACGATCCTAGGCCTCTCTTCTTACGGTATTCAACTACTATAAACCTATTACCTTACCCTTCGCTCTCTATAGCGGGTACTCTAGATAGGACTACTAGTATCTCTACGGTAGGCATTCCTAAAGGCGGTATAGTATTATTATTAGTAGTATTTATAGTAGTATTCTAGGAGTATAGTTATACGTTTATATCTCTTATTCGCGGTATAATAACTTATAGTAATTAATAAGTCTTAGGGTTCGGAGTAGGCTCTACGTCGGAAGTCTCCTTTAACTAATCGTTAGCCGCTTTGTCGTTGCCTTCCTTTGCTTTAGTAGAAGGGCGTATACTAGTAGCTTTATAGGAAGCGGGAGTCTTCTTCTACTTCTTAGCCGTAGTAGTAGAGGTTTAATCGTTAATAGCTAATAGTCCTAGAGTAATATCCTTTACTATTTCTAGGTAGAATAGGTTACTCTTTACCTTTTCCTTTGCCTAGGTAATACGTTATATCTCTACTTTACGCTATTTATATTCTAAGGACTATATACTATATAGACTATAGTATAGAGTATATTTCCGCTTTCCCTCTAGCTAAGCTACTAAATACTCCTATTTAGAGTATAGTAGTGTTCTTAGGTTCTATTTATTAGCCTTCTTACTATACTATCCGTAGGCGAATAGCTTATAGTAATAGCGTATAATATAACTATATAATTTATAAACCTAGTATTATATAACCTAGTATTCGTAATTGTACCTAATTACTCTATAGCTACGTCCTTTCTAGACGAGTCTACTAGCCGCTAGTATAGCGTTTGCTCCTTCTATAGTAGAGAACTTAATAACTAGCGATCCTATAGTTTTTTACTTCTATAGGACTATAAGCTAACTAATCTAAGTAACGTCTATACCTACGATATTAAAGTTACTAATTCGAAGTTATCGCTTCTCTATATCTAATCCGATCCCTCGTTCGGATCCCTTTAGTATCTAGTTAGCTATTCTAACTACCTATATTATAACTCCGTATTCCGGCTAGATTATAGTTGCCTTTTCGCCTAAGTAGTCTTACTACTCTACTATAAGCTTCGTAAGGCGCTTAGTAACTAAGCTACTTACTACTATAAGTACTACGTCTCTACTCTTAAGGATTTTCGCGCTATTAATCTATCTATACTTGCCTAGTATAATAGTTAGTATACTATTCGTAACCTTTCCTAATTAGGATAGTATATTATTAATAGTATTAACTATACTAAGTTCTAGAGTCGACTATTTACGTAGCGCCGCTACTTCCTAGGGGTCTCCTATCTTAATTTTAATCTCGTATAGCTCCTAGTAGTCGATTTAAGCTACTCCTATTCTATTTTAGGCCTAGATAGATACTAGTAGTAGAATAGGGGGAGGGGGGTAGATAGAGGTAGCGACGGTATAGGACTATATTTAGGGGCCCGCGGAAGCGGCTCCTAGTTTCGTTCTTATCTTAGTAATTATAAGATAGGTTTGTTTAGTAGAGGCGGCGATATTACTAATACTTTTAGATAGATTTTCGTACTTGTCCTCCTATATATATAACGCGTCGATATAAGCCTTAATAGACTCTAAGAACTACTAAAAGATCTACTATAGGATAGCCTTAGGGGATTGGCTAGATGTCGCGTAAGACTATAGCGATTTAAGCTCTAATAGGAGGTAGGTAGTATATACTAATATATATTAGGATATTTTACTAATTATAGGCTATTTACTCGATTTTAGCGGTATCGCGCGCGACAGCGTAGTAGCGCGCGTGCCAAATGACTAAATAGACTATAGCGGATACGATAGACAATGTTTTAGAAGTGTATGGGTAACTTCGTACTTGATGTTGTGTTTTCCCCCCCATGACGTGAATGACTTCCGCAGGATTTGGCACATCAATTATTGATGAGGTCTTGTTCAATCCCGTCGTGGAGGGCAACGAGCTCGAACTCTAAAGTAGCTCCGCCGATTTTGCTTCCGCACGACGCGTCCGAGTCTTCTCTAAACGACATTGGACGGCGAAGCATTTTGGACATGCTTGACCATTGGTATGCCTGACAGTTGTACTGTTTCCGTCGATTTTGGGGCAAGGGAGTGTGCTTGGTCTGTAGGTGAAGAACGACATCGATCCGGCTGGCGACTTCCTGACGATGAGGAACGAGGGAGATACTGCCATGCTTTCCACGAGAGAACAAATAAGACTCAAAGAACAATCAGCAAAAATAGCGGCATTCTTTTCACGACTTGGTGCACTACTTGAAGGAGCGGATTCTTGCGAGCATCCCTGATCAGGCACGAGTTCAACAGCGATGGTGCAGAAGCATGTACTCGATATCGAAGACTTTTCCAAGTGGCGACTACAGGACTGTCACGATACTGGCCAACGGCTTCTAGTGTTCGATCCTCATCAGCAAAACTCTCGTGCTCTTCTGCACGCGATCCAGAAATTCTGGACACTCGACCCGAATACCGATATCAGCTGGCATTTCTCGTCTGAAGAATGCAGGCGGCCGAAATATGGCCGCAATAGAGATGATCTCACGGAGAATCAAATGCTGCAGTACGATCAATTCGGACGCTCCAATGCGATGGACATTAACGCGATGAGTATCAGCCGACCGTGGTCTCGAAGACCTCTATCAGATCTTACAGAAGCCTCATGGGCTCCGCAACAGGTTGGACGGCTGAACATAATGCTCCACTTTGATCCACCTTCGCCTAAGTCTAACTCTGTACGGGTCAGTCGCGATGGACTCTTGGGAAAGTCGCACGTGGAGATCGAATTCGCAGGCTTTGAAGACGACGAAATACTGCCCTATTCGGCGACCGCTCTGCAAAGGCTTTCCAAGATCAGGGCCGATAAAGCAAAACTGAATTTCAAGGCCGGGTCCAAGGAAACCTCTGCATCTATGGGAGACATTGCAATGACCGACGCAGAGACAACCGCTTCCGAAGGTCAATCCAAAGCAATTCATGACGGCAAAGAAACGAAACAACCGATTCCAACGCCCAGCTTGCCCATCACCAACACATCCCACCCGATAGTCCCTCAGCACAGCCGAAAACGTATAAAACATGCCGAGAACGAGCCCAAATTCGCTATGCAAGGCAGAAGTGACTCCGTAAGGCCTCCGTATGACGTGGTTGCCGCTCCCGGGGCGATGGACATAAAGAACATGCCAGCCTTGAAGCGCTTTCAGAGCACGGGTCGGAGCACGTCAAGCCCTGCCCAGCAACGTTTCGACAATTCGATTGGCACAGCTGGAGCAAACACAAATGCTCAATTTGGCCAAAGCCCAATGCACTTTCCAAACTGGATGGGTCCACCGGTCAATACATTTGGCCACCATATCAACGCCCCAGACGGTCCCTCCCAGGACGGTCACCATCTAACGCCATCCATGAGCGCTCCAATGCCCTCGAATCGGCGCGGCGGAATCGCAGATGCAATCCGCAGACGCGCGAAAGCATCGCTCGGCTTCGGTACCCGGGCAATGCAGTCTCCACGACCGAACCAAAATAACACGGAAGGCTTTGGCGGGGGCACCGATAGGAACAAGCCGTACGACTTTCCAACTCACGTTACTGATACTGATATGACTGACAACCACCTAGACCTTGATCCACGAACGCGCAGCTCTTCCCGGCATGTCAATGCAATTTTCCGCACAAGCTCAGGCACTGTCCTGAAAGAAGTCAGTGATGCTGACTACGAAAGAGTCATCGAAGACTCTGAGCCAGAGTTGTAAGTCAACACACCATCAAGAGATGTCGAAGGCCAGTCCGATGTGCCTGAGAAACTGCAGAGCGTGGCAAAACTCGATGACTAGCAGCAAAGGACAGAAGCGATATGTGTATCGTCCTTTTTGGAGAAATTTGTGGGCTAAGTAGCTGAGACGATCTGCGTTACTGTAGCGCAAGGCTATACGGCCTTACTCTGCCATGGAGATGGTAGATATCTCAATCCTGAACACTAATCAAGCTCCAGCTCGACGTCTTTCATAGCACTTCCATTCGTCACGTTGTGCCTTGATTCTTGTCCTCCAATAACAGTATCAGCATTCGCCCTCATCGCCTTACACAATCCCTCCCTCTTCACACATTCCTCGAACGAAAAGCTCTTAGCACACTCCTCCAACTCCTCAGACGACATATCCTTGAATTGTTCCGCAAACTCATCACTCAAACACCCTGCCATCCAAAGCTGATTCACCAACCTCACAATCTGCCTCTCTGTCGCCCAAGGAGTAGGATACTGCGCTTTACTCTGCGGGATATGCTTATCAATAAAGTCCACAAGCGGATTAATAACATCCTCCACAGCCTTACTGGGTCTCCTCCCCCAAGCATCAAGTTGCAGCAACCTCTTCTTCTCCAGAAACGGCGCAATAGTCTTCATATACTTGCTTTCCGGATCCAAATAACAAATCCCTTGAAGTCCAATATCCTTATACAACCAGATATTCCAATGCACACCATACTTGTCGTAAATCTCCATCTGTTTCGCCAAAAGCTTATACCTCGCCTCATTCACATACTCAGCATCCTCATCAAGCTTCTCATCCGCATAAACAGGTCCCCACTCCCCATTCCAAATCGGACCTCGAATACTCCTCATAAACTCCGCCTTCCTTAAAAATTGCGCTTCCAATTTACTATCCTGGTCTTCAGATCCAACGTACCTCTCACCCTTAGGAAACCCCATCATAGCATAATCATGTAATCCATACACAACATTCTCCACTTTTCCCTGCAACTCCTCAAAAAACTTAAACTCCATGGAAAACGTATTCCCATCCAACCAAAGAATATGCTCCCCATCCACTTTCCTCACAGCTTTCTCAATCCTTTCACAAAATCTCACTAATCGATAATGTAAAGGATCACAAGGCTCATTGATCAAATTATATCCCGCAACAAATTCCTCGTTTTTATACCTCTCTGCAATGATTTCCCATAACCAAACAACCCGATCTTGAAAATCTTTATGTTCCCAAAAACTTGCAAAATTCGTCACATTGTCGGAATGCCAGTCTGGATTTTGGCCTCCTGGGACCGCGTGGAGATCCAGGATCACATAGATCTCATACTTGCCACAGATCTGAATGATCTGATCCAAATACTTGAAGCCATTGTTCTCTTTGAGAACGCGAGGATTCATATCGTCTTCGAAATGATGGTAATTGAATGGAATTCTTAGACAATTCAATCCTAGATCTTTAGAGAAGAATTCTGCATCTGCTTCGGTGAAGAAATATTCTAGAAATTTGTCAAAGAAGAATTCGTATTTTTCGTGCCCAAGGACTTTGAGCATTGAGGCGCGATGTTGGGATTCTTGGCCTGGGTACCCAGTTATGAACTATGTGAGAGTGTATCAGAATCTTTCTTGTCGTCTTCTCGAGTGAAAATTAATAGATGCCTGTACGCACATTCTCCATATTCATCCATCCTCCGAGACCTGCGCCCCGAAGAATGATGGGTTTGCCGTCGCCATCAACGACTTTATCGCCTTGGACTTTGAGGATGCCTGTTGACATATTTCAGGTGGCTTTATCCGAGCAAAGATCTTCAGAAGATCAATAAAGATGATTGCATGTAAGCCTCATACTACAGAAATCTGTCGATGGAGGAAGATGGTCTGGCTCTTCATATCATCTGATGACCTGAAGTGGGTCTGGATGGCATTCAGCCTAAAATGATCCCAGAGCTGTGAGCTTCGAATTGGGGGTCTCCTATGCATGTCATTATGTCTGCTGTATTACACTACTTACTATGCTGTTCATGCTATCAATGCCTTAGATGTGTATCCAATCAAAGCTCTTGGGTATCTCCATATCATAACGCCGTCGCTGATAATGATCGCTCACCAAATGCCCATCGTAATGCTGTTGCTGTGCACTGATAGCACACGCCTTTTTGGTTTCATCAATTTGGTTTATCGTCGTCTACCAGTCTGACCTCGTCGTCCTGGCTCGCTTGACGTTCGATCTCAACTTGAAGGGCGAGCACCCAGTGGTCTCTTTCGGCCCGGCTGCGCGCTTTGAAAACAACAGTCCTTCCTGTGGCACCAAGTTGACTGACTCGAGTAAGCTTCGTCCGCACCTTCTTACTGCTCTCGGAGTTCTCTTGCTTCTTAATGTCGTCAACGGTCGAAGCACTTTTGAACCAAGAATTGCTCTTAGCATGCCAGATAACAAAAGTTGTCATTGCATCCTCGTCAGTACTTGTCCAACCGTCTTCAAGGTAAATCCGAGGCAGTGCGTTGTGTCCCGGTGTGTTTGAGTCGAAGGTTTGGTTTTGGTATAAAAGGTCGTTTTCCGTGAGAAGGCCTGAGTACAAATAACAGCCTTCAAGAGAAATGGCTGCAATTCGTTCGTGATGAATGTGGCTCACTCGTTTGCCAGTGCGCTTGCGAAGAGTATCCTGAAAGATGAGGAGATGTCCATGAGACAAGATGACATGACATCGTTCGAACGTCGTATGTTTGCGTGGCTTGCGGAACAGAGTGCCCGACATGTGTATTGTCCGACATTCGGATATACCACACAAGTTGTACAGAGTTGGCGAGGCAAAAGACTTGCCGACTTCCCACTTGTAAGCAAATTGACCAACGACAGCTTCAGCACGCTCATCAATGCCCAGCTCTCGCAAATTCTGCTCGCGAGTGAGCTTGTAGAGATCCATGTCTGATTTGCAGCGAGAGGTCCAGTAGCTGGTCAGTTGTGCAAGCCGCCTTCGCCATTCATTGCGGGTCTTCTTGTTGAACGCTTGCAGGCGGATGACCAATCCATTCTTCATGACCAGCTCGAAGACGCGGTCGGAATCAACTTCAGTGGTTTGGCCATCATCCTGAAGGGTATCGTCGACTTGGACATGAAAATCGACATTATCGCCTTCGTCGATGTTCTCATCGGCCGGCGATGCTCCCTCTGTGAAATTTCGCACAAACTGCACGTCGCACAAGTCGATGAAGCCATCGCAAGAGAGGACCATATTCGTGTTTCGCTCTGCTTCAGCAGCTGCTGCTTTGTCCAAATCTTCTTGCTCTTTCGCGGATCTGACGCCTTCAGTATCAAGCCAGGCAATGTGGTCACCCTCGAGAGGGTATGGCTCGACTTCATATGCCAATGGCACTTGTGCAGAGATCTCCTTGGCGGACGGAACATTACTGTCACTATCGCGGCTCGGCATCTTGGGCGGCGGTGGTGGGGTCGCTTTCGCAGGTCGGAGCAAGACCAGATACTGATTGTATGTACTGAAGTAAAGTCGCTTGAACATCATTCGGCCAAGCTTTTGTTCTTTGCCCTTTTGGGAAGTCAGGCGAATGAGGAAGCCTTCAATTGGAGGTGGCTCTTGCACTGTCTCGCTATTGACAGGCTTGGTGGTCATGGGATAGTGGTCCTTGGGTCGTAGCTCAAGATTGTGAGTGCGCTGCATGGCAATGGTGCCGTACATTCGTTGCTCGACCTGACCATAAATCCATTCCAAACGATCGTAGCGCTTCCACGCAAGGCCAACGCGGCCATTCTGAGCCCATGCTTGAAGCACATCAGCCCATTCTGGCGACTGTTTAAGCATTTCCATGCATCTTGACACGATCGCGCCTGCAGCGCCTTTCTCGTCATTGACCGCCTTCATGAGTGCCTCATCGTCGCCTTCCGCAGCCTGCGCCAGAGTTTGGGAGGCCTCGAGGGATCGAAAAGGGTCATCGAGGCGTAAGCTGACACTGAGATCTGGGATGTTGACTTGCAAGGTCTTAGCTCGCCCATGTCCAAGCACACCGCGCAGGAATGTATACCACTCTACGGCAGAAGCGGTAGAGGGCGCCCGCAGGTAGTATATGGTTGTTCGCCTGTTGCCAGTGGTCCAAATGCAAAGCGTCTTGTCCAAGGCAGAAAAGAGATTCACATGTGTCCGACTGTTGCTCAAGAGCAGCTCCACCTTCGGCGCTTTCTTGACTTTCTCACCCTCAGAGACTTGAATGACTCTCGTCTGATAGAACTGCAGCACAGCCTCTGCGTCATCCTCGGCGTGCTTGCGGCAGACAACCATGAACTCTCTCCATTTGTCTATAGCTTTTGTCTCAACGCCCTGGCTGAGCTTCTCGTCGTAGTCCCTCGGCGACTGTTGAGTGATGTCTGCCCGGATGAGCATCTTGTCGACCTTCATCATCTCGCCATCCTTGGTCTTGCTGCTGCGAAATGTCCCTCTCGCAGCCAATCGCGACGCTCTTGCACGAAGCTGGAGTCTGCCTGCCTCGGTGAATCGCACCTTCGGCACAGGCAGTTTGCTGGCCACTCTGTCAGCGCGAGACGTGCCTGCCCTGTTCTGCAGAATCGAATCGATCGTAGGCTCGGTCGAGGGCTGGATATCCTCGCCTGGAGGCTGTGTCGCTGGAGCATCGTCGGTCACAGAGCTCATTCGCTGACTCGTCTGGCCTCTCAGCAGACTTGTCGTGCTTGTAGGTCCCTCGCTTCCAGATGCGATGACATCGCCAGACTGGCTTGAGAAGCGAGGCTCCGGTGACAGTCCTTGGGCGGCATCTGTTGTGCCCGTGCTGCCAACGCCATCGTGCGACGCGAAAGTTGCAACTGGACGTGTGGATGCTGTGAAAGTGGCTTGTCGACTTCCTCGATAGCCAACATACGATCTATACCATTCTTTCCTGTGACTTTTGAGCCATCCTTCGGGAATGGGTCCTATGAAGACTCGGCGCGTCGTCTGGTGCAGGTGTTCTGGGGTAGCATGTTCAAGCCGCCGTGCTGTGTGAGAGTCCGGTGGCAGGGAGGTATTTGGATTCATCGCATCGTAACTTCGTTGTCCACTCCCTCACTTCTTCCGCCAATTCGCCGCTTGGACTTTCACATGCAAATGCAGAGACATGACCGCGAAAGACGCATCGTGAACATAAACTCCCCATCCTGCGGAAGCTTCGATGATCATGCCGTGGCTGAGCAACCACCACGTGAACCTTGTCACCCAGAAGCACTTGCCCTCATTTCCTGCTTTGATTGGCCTCTTTCAAATCTTCATTCACTTACTCGGCTGCTTACATCTGGCCTGCTCTCTCCCTTCAGGTGTCGCATCTCTCTGGAGAACTCGTCGGCAAGAATCGTCTTGTCCTCATACACTTTCTCTATATGTCTCGGGTTCACCTTCCAAGATATCAAGATGCGCGCCTCAACTTAATATCACGTCCCGTCATCTCCCCACAGCCGATCATCCTCCGGCGTTCGGTCCCACCCGGCCGATGAGGTGCGCGCTACTATCGATATTCCTTCTTTCTTTCCGGTCTCATGGCGGCGATATGATTTTTCCTGCCTCGTATCGATATCGCGTAGGGTATAGTGGCTGGCATATTTACATTTGTGCTCTGCTTTCATGGCGATTCTTCCATGATGTTCTTCAAGCGCGCCGGGAAGGCGTTGTATCAACAGACTCGCTATTTCTCAGCTAGCAGTCGCCACAATGCGGACTTTACACACGCTGTTATCGGAGCTGGAGCTGTCGGTCTTGCCATAGCAAGAAAGTTGCAGCAGCAAGATGGTGCTCAAGTCGTGTTGATCGAAAAACACGATATGGTCGGAAGCGAAACCAGCAGTCGAAATTCTGAGGTAAAAATGGTTGATGAGGACGTACCATTCAAGATGTATTGACAGTTAAGCAGGTGATACATGCAGGCTTGTACTATGGAGACGATACGTTGAAGACCAAACTTTGCATACAAGGAAAAGAAATGATGTACGATCTCTGCCGAAAACACGATATACCACATATGAATTGTGGCAAATGGATCGTTGCTCAAAACGATGCACAGATGGAGTCGATCAAGAAAGTCCATGACTTTGCGAAATCGATAGGAGTACCGATTCGTTATGTCTCAAAAGAGGAAGCAAAGCAACGCGAACCCGATGTTAGAGCCGAGGCCGGAGTGCTTGAGAGTCCAACAACGGGCATTGTAGATTCGCATGGCTTCATGCAATGGCTACAAGGAGACTTCGAGAACGAAGGCGGCACTCTAGCACTGGTCAGTCCTGTGACGAAAATTGAGAAGCCTTCAAGTCGCAGCTCAGATTGGAAGATCTGGACAGGTACCGATGCCTCTCACCCAGTCCCCTCCGATCCTACGCCACAGATTCCGGAGCAAAGTCCGGCAGACGAAGAAGATACATTCATCACAGCAGAGACAGTCATCAATAGCGCCGGTCTCTACGCTTGCGCAATCAATAACATGATCCTTCCTCCTGAGCGACATCGAACGCCATATTATGCTAAAGGCTCATATTTCAGCTACTCAAAATCTTTGCCAAAACCTTCGACATTAGTTTATCCTGCTCCAACGCCAGGACTAGGAGGACTTGGCACGCACCTGACATTAGATATGGCTGGACAGATACGCTTCGGTCCAGATGTGGAGTGGGTAGATTCACCTACCGATCTTGCGCCCACTCCAAACGCGAAGCGCTTTGAGAAGGCATTGGAGGAGATCCAGTCATTCCTGCCTGGGATCGATATTGAGGCTGTCAGTCTTGGGTATGCTGGAATTAGACCAAAGCTGGGTAAGCTTGGCGCCGTCGCCAGTGGTGAGAAAGGCTTCCAGGACTTTTATATCAAGAAGGAACACGATATCGATGGCACTTTTATCAACTTGCTTGGCATCGAAAGTCCAGGCTTGACGAGCAGCTTGGCTATTGCTGAAGAGGTATATCGCATACTGTATAGATGATTTAGACACAGGCAGTTTCGGAGGTGCGAGAAGAACGCCTCATATACGCCAAGCGATGAACGAGTGGTCGATGTGAAGTGCTCAGCAGATTCACGCTGCACGTCGGCAATTCTGACAACTTCTTGGTCGCCATGGCTGGCAGATCGCAGCTGATGCATCCTTCTGGGCGATCGCGAGTGGAGTGGGATTCCGCCTCTTCGGCCACCACGGTCCAGTGACAGCAGAAATTCAGTCAAATTTCGAGAAATGAACACCCATCGATACTGCTTCTTTCTTTCGTTGAGGTCGAAAAGCGACATCACAACAACAGACGTCGTTACGCGACTATCAACTCGGTAGCGAATACGAACGAAGTGCGAGGCTGCTATTCCTCTAACAGCCTAAACGCTTATTTGACTCGACTCACTCACCCGGATGCAGGATAGCTTGGCAAACCTTAAAGAGGGGTCGGATACTGGACGCGCAATCTTGAATCCGTCTGGTATCGCAGACATACAGCGAAGCCAGCTTCATCGGAGCTTTTCTGACATGTCTGCTAGACATGCCATTGCCAAGGCCACCCGGCCCTGTACGATATGTTTCTCGATGTTTTCTAATCTTACTCGCAATATCCTTCGCGATTTACCTCATAATACAGCTCACATACACTGCCGATGATCAAGTCCACGGTGATGACAAGGATGTACCAGATAGACCTTCGAAATATGCGATTGTCTGCATGACGAATCGTGCCACGAGCTACGATGACATCACAATTCAAAACAAAATCTACTATGCACGAACTCATGGCTACGATCTACTATGGGACTTTGATTATACAACTCCCTATCCCAAAGTTTGGGTTCGTCTGCTCAATCTCATCTTCACTGACACAAAAAGAAAACTCACTGACACTCTCAAAAAGGACAAACTGTACAACACCCGCCACGCAGCTCTAAGCAAAAAATACTCCTGGATATGGGCCCTCGACCTCGACGCACTAATCACAAACACCACAATCCGTCTCGAAGACATAATCTCCCAAAGTCTCAAACACGCAGAAGAAACCCAAGAATCCAAATCTCCCTCCTCAATCCAAATCATCCTAACAAAAGACCACGAACCCATAAACCTCGGCTCCGTAATCTTCCGTTCATCCCCATGGATCATATCCTTCATCGACAAATGGTCCTCACGCTACGGAACTATTTGTCCACAAAACGATGCGGAACCTCTTTGCAATGAACAGGAGATTCTACGAGATATGTTAGCCATCAATGCCGAAGGTGTGAGAGATCATACTGTGATTGTTCCGCAAAGATGGATGAATTCTTACGCTGAGGAAATCAATCGATATTTGGATCCCAAGGATGAAGGGAGGGTTTGGGAGAAAGGGGATTTTGTGATACATTTTGCTGGGGCGGGGTGGTGGTTGAAAGATGAGAGTGATCCGGTTGGGGGGTTGATGAGGAAGTATGTGGATGAGATTGTTTATCCTGAGATTCCGCCGGCGAAAGAGGAGGCATGAAGGGTTTGGGTTGCAGAAATGGTCTCTTCATTCATGCTGGTCCTATTGGCCATTCACTGCTGGCCTACACGCCCATTGCGCCCATCCTCATCGCCTGCGTTCCAGCCAAGACTGGCGATGGTCGTCTGGGCAATGGAGGCCATCGATCAGTTGTCGTGGGATCTCGGACTTGACTGTATCTCGGGAATGGCTCAGTGTTTGTACTTGCACTGGATCTTCGTCGTTCGACACTGATCGTGTTGTTGAACGGCGGCGCTGGTCCTTGTGGCCGTGTTCGAAAGGGATTATCTGGTGACGTTTCAAAGTCTGGAGGCAGTGGTGCTGATATGACTGGCTTGTTCTTCTTGCGACGATGGAAGATGCGCTTGAAGAAGGCGCGAACCTTGAAGACTATGGTTGGCATTTTCGCAGTCGAGATGTCTAGGTCCTACTGAGCATGATGATCTCTTATACATATTTACGACAATCGTAGTACGGACGAGATCTTGATTGTGCTTGATGACTGCAAACAAACCACGACAAATCGACCGCATCCGATATCGAACGTGGATACCTTCAAGCCTCTGGGAGCAGATCATCACGATCGCAATTCTTACGGATGAGGGAAAACATTGAAAATGTGAAGATGCCAGGCTTCCAACCTACCACAACTGCAAGGCAGCATTGCCAGTCTCAAAGCACAAGCCCACCTCATAGTATGCTCTGCCCAAGCAGATAGAGACAGGCGAGGAACAGATCATCCTTCGCGCGAGCCAGAGACGTCTCGGACTCACAAAGGAGCTCTGTTCGCTCACTGGCTTGCGAGCTCGGTTGCAGACGAGCAAGTCGAAGCGCCTAAGCAAAATGGACCACGAAGCCTGTGCAAAGATGATGAGCTCTCACTATCTCAGCAGCACATCTTCGTAGGCCGAAGATCAAGACAGGTGAAGCGTCATCACATCAGTACTCTTGTCACCTTCAACGTCTCAAAGC
The DNA here is from genome assembly GCA_000504365.2 of Pseudocercospora pini-densiflorae CBS 125139. Lineage (NCBI taxonomy): Eukaryota > Fungi > Ascomycota > Dothideomycetes > Mycosphaerellales > Mycosphaerellaceae > Pseudocercospora > Pseudocercospora pini-densiflorae. Next base: position 16,720 of record AWYD02003814.1, on the reverse strand, counting down.
TTTCAATCGTAATAGGATATATTGGTCTCGATCTGGAGTCCATAGATTGCATACATCGGCTGGAAGCTTAGATAGATTCCACGAGGACGGTGCTCGAAAGGTAGAGAACTAAGCTTGCTCTAGTCACTCATCCTCCGCACGAATTTCAAAACGCCTATTCCCCAAAATCCGACGCTTAAAATAAATCAGATGCCCTCCTTTGATAAGCACTATTCTCTAGCCTCCCTCCTCTCCTTATCTAATTCCAGTTCTCCGAATCGTCCCCGTCATCTCCTCTCTCGGTCCTTTGACCTTTCCCCTTATCTCCATAACTCCCTCGTGCTCTGATTCCTTCTCCTCCTACGCTGCGTGGGTGCAATAAGCAAGGCGCAGCTCGTTGCTTCCTGCCTTCCGCTTCAAAGGGAATGAAGCTGGGGCCAGGCGACCAGCGTTTGATTTGATGGGTCGAGATCGGACGCCGTGATGAGTTGTTTGAGTATAGTAGGTGGCAGGTGGTCCAGTCGAACCCGGACGATTCGAAGCTGGAGCAGACTGTGGAGATGGCAATGGATTCGGAGGATGGAGAAAGCTTGGTCTCGGGAGAGTTGATTGAGTCCGAAATCGAGGAGGAGGACGCTGAGCCAACGATGGAGGAGGCGGTCGACGATAGAATGGTCCTGGGATCTCAAAAGGCCGAGCAGATGATAAGCCAGGTAATGTGAATCGAGATTTATTCCATGGTCCGAGTGGAGGAGGAAGTGGTCGATAGAAAGGCCCTGGAATTGTGAAAGGCTGCGCAAAAGAAAGTCCAGGTAATGTCCATCGGAAGGTGTTTTGAGGAGGGTCCTGCGGGCCTGTGAACCACCACTTCGCCGTCGAGCGGTTTGGAGCATTCGAGCCAGCCTGAAGAGTCGCCATCGGGCCAAACCCACCATCTTTCTGCGTGTCCTCCTCGGCTTTTTCTGCTACCTTGAATCCAATGTCTCTGAAATCTTGCTTGACTCGGCGAAGACTCTTATGATTGAGGATTCCTCCCTCAAATCGGCCTTTGGCAAGTCTCCGCTCCTTCCGATCTTGCCATCCACCATCTTTCTCATCCTCCGTTCCGAAGCCATAGTCTTCTTCTCCAAACTCAGATGCAGCTCCAGGGACTTCGACCAGGCCTCGAGATCGTCTCTCCTCCTTCCAGTCCTCGTCGACTTCGTCCCAATTGACATCCTCGTTCAAAGAAATGTATTCATCCGCAAATCTCGAGGCATTCGGGTTCGGCTCATGATCCTTGGCAGAGCAGTCAAAACCAAAGACAGAGTCCTTGCGAGACATATCCATCCTGTTGGTTAGTGGTCTAGAATTTCCAGAAGCTGGTGAAAATTGATATGGTGATAATCGTTGGCGCTTTTATGCTTGACGATCAGATGAACGTCGATTGCGGCTGCTGTCGTTGTCGATGTTGATGTTGATAATGTTGAATAGCGAAAGATAGCCGCATCTTCCGCCAAATCTCACCCGCAGCATGTGATTCGAAAGCACATGGCGTGCTGTCGATTCACACAGGCGAGCTTTCATTCACACGGCCCCGCGGAGACTGGAATGTCTCGTGATCGAGATAGATGAAAATTGAGACCCCAAGTTTACAATGCTCGTGCGAAGGGCATCGATGCTTTATCTTCTGTTCCAAGAGAGGTTGTCATCGAAAAAAGCCTTGTGTTCCTCACGTCTTTCTAAGTCCGCTCCAGGCGATGTCAAAAGCTAGGGCAATGGCGTCCAATCTGGTCCAGCCTGAAATGATATTCAGAGCGAGAAAGGTCGGGTGTGTCGACGGTTCTGCTGCAGAACAGTCACGTACTGGAGGAAATGGCGAAAAGGCCACTACATCGCTCAAATAGTCTCATTTCAGAAATACGCTATGTGATCACCAATTCCTTCCATCCCGCTAAGCTCGACTTTTCTATTCTGGGTCAAAGTCGCTCCCTCCCAGCATCTGACGCCATGACGCCCAACAATGCTCGGCCTCAAGCTCAAGCAACACCACCAACGACCAATTGCGCAAGACCCTCTTCTTCACTCCTTGCCGTGATCTTGACTGTTACACCAGACTTGGCACTGTATGCCATCCGTACTGTGCTGGCAACCTTGCCTCCAGTAACGGACTTGCCGTAAAGCTTGAGCGTGTGCGTTGATATTGACAGAGCGACTTCCGTGCCCTCCAGAGGCTGCATGCCGAGAGTCTTGACGAGCATCTCCACAGCTTCCGTGATGGCCTTGGCGTTCGACAACTGTAACGTCTCTGATGCTTCAGTCTCAATAGGTAGTCCAGAGAAGATATTGTCAAATGAGCCAGCGAAGGCAGGAAGGACGTAGTCTGCGCCAGATAGCTCGAGATCTTCGACTTGGTACTCGTCTTCGTAACCGCCCTCTTCTGGCTCGCCTGTTGAGGGATCCATCTCTTTGAGCGTGAATTTGAGCACGTTCGTGAATGATGCTGCCACGGGCTGATCTGCGGGTCTTGTGAAAGAGACATAGACAGTTCCAGGCTCATCGGTCTTGAGAAGCTCGGCAGGGATGATGAAGCCATCATCCACAAGCGGCGACTCCTCTTCCTCGTCGGTGGCGGAAGGTGTGCAGATGACGGTGACGTCTGAGAGAACGTAGTCGGCGAGGGTGTTCTTGATGTTGAATTGAAGCACAACGTGTTCTTTGAACAAGTGCTTGACGGCGCTGACCACGTATTCTGTTTCTGATTCGGTGAGATCGATGACAGGCGAGCTCTTGAGCACGCCGCCATATGAAGAAAATTCCGGAATTGCTTGCAGTTGTGAAGCGTACTTCTGTGTGGCAGCAGTGGCGGTCTCGGCGACTTGCGCTGCAGAAGAATCGGTTTTCTTGGGTCCGACGGTAGGCGCCTTGAGAGTTGGAGTGGCAGTGGTAAGCTTCTTCTGTCGGTCTTCGGCGAGAGACTGTTCTCGTGATACTATCGGAACGCTTGAGAAGTCGAAAGGATTTGCAAAGGCCTCTGCGCTGCCACCATTGACGTAGTGCGCGAGCTGGTCTTCAAGGACGGGAAGGGAGAACATCGAGTCTGGTAGGTATCAGTATACGGCGGTGAGATAAAGCGTAGTAGAACAACTCACCGTTTCGCACGAATTTGGCGGCGACCTCATCATCCTCCTCCTTCATTAAGCGTAGGCTGAGAGCAGCGCGATCGCGGACTTCATCATCCGTGTCGTCCAAACACCGGGTAAGCAGAACGCCAACACTGCGCTTGACTTCTGCATCCTTCTGACCAACGCCAAATTTCGCCAGCGCAGTGACAGCAGCAGCTCTGACAATCGCATTCTCCAGCACGACTCGATTGTAGATGTATCGAATGTACTTGGTCGGCTGCTGGGTCTTCGGTCCCTCCATTCCCAAGACGTGCAATATTCGGACTGCAAGCTTCGTAAACTCGCAATCCTCAATGAACTCGCAAAGATGCGCAAGTGCTTCTTCCTTGCTTTCTGGGACGAATTTGATCAGGTCAAACATGCTCTCAACCACAGCGCGCTTGAAGTCGTAGCCACCCTCTTCGCGCAAGATACCAGACAAGAAAGCCAGCATACGTGCTTGCTTGGATGGGAACTTTAGGCAAAGTGTTCGGATGGCCTCTACTATGGTAACCTTGAACTCATCGGTGATCTCGGACATGAAAGTGCTGATCTGGGTCATGAGACGGTCGACTGAGGACTCGTTTCCAGTCTTGAGGAGAGTAGTAATAGCGAAAGTCGCGATGGATCGATTCGAATTGGAGATGAGGGATTCGATGTCTGGGTTGCACTGTCGTACTGCGTCTGGCTTGAATGATGCGAATTGGTGGAGGATTCGGATAGCGGCGAATTTGGTGACTGCTCGCGGAGACGTGAGGAAGAGTTGCAAGACGTGAATCGCTTGGCCAATTTCAGCGTCTGTAAGGTCGGGCATGTCGCAAATGGCCTTGGCGGCTTCAAAGTTGACCATCTCGCTCTTGTCCCGCAGCCACTCATCCAACAATTTCATCATTGGTTTCCTCAAGCTCGGGTCGTCCTCAGCAAGCTTGGCAGCCAGTCGCACAAGCATGACCCGTGCAGCCGGGCTCTTGACCACACCAGCGGCACTATACTGCTGCACCATCTTGACCAAAGCCATGCGATCGTGCGAGCGCATCTGGTAAAGCAGACCAATTGCATGGTATTGTGTCATGTAGTTTGTGTTTGCAGCAGCCAGGGTATGAGATGATCCTCCAAAGCCCATGAATCCTCCTGAGGACTTGGATGAGCTGGCAGCCTCCTGCGTCTCGCTCTGCCATCTCCTAACGATATCCTTGGCAATTGGTAGAAGGTGGTAAGAGCTGACCAGAGCCGCAGAGGACACAGAAGGCGTCTTGTCCACGATGGCAGTCTTGATATTTCGTTCAATTGCCTGAACGGTGCTGGCGTCGATTATGCGGCATAGCGCTCGAATGGCATTGGCTCGGTACACCACATCACTACCTACTGCGGTATCCTTCATGATACTGCTCGTGACCATGATAACATCCTCGGCGGTGTTCGCGAGCTCCTTGATGACCAGATATACCATCTGTCGGAGGGAGGCATCCTTATTCTGGAACAATTTGGAGATACCGAAGAAGAGGGTGGTGGCTTCGTTGGTTGGGAACTTCTCGCCGGTGAAAAGGAGGAGGGCGATTTTGGTAAGGAGGATTCGACATCTTCGCGGCGATACAGGCGATGTGTTGAAGACTCGGGCTGTATAGAGAAAATGGTATGGTCAGTCTATGCGCTCATAATAAGGGCGGAAATGGGTGTAGCTGGCATTCGGAGAGCTGCTCACCTTCCTGGAAGACGGAAGTCCTGTCGACCTTCACGATCCCCGCGTCGTCTTCGTCCTTTTTGTATTGCGCCATGGTGGGAAGTGAGTGATTTTCTCCTTTACCGGTCCATAGAATCAATGTGAGAGAGTCGCTGCCCCTACTGCTCCCAAAGCGTGGTTCTGGGGAAAGAGCGACGTTGCGGGAGGGAGGCTTGGCATGCGGCTCCGAAAGCCAATCTGACCTCAAAATCACTGCTGTGGCCTACAACAACGACACGTAATTCTCTTATGTGCAGCTCGTAAGCATATAAAGTGAGGACTGAGCAGTGTCCTCAGAGATAACAACAGAGTGAACATGGACATGAACATGCCAGTCAACGTCCCTGTGGACGACCCAAACGCGGACACAGAATGGTAGGACTGCCTCTTACGTATTTCCTTCACTTCTCTGCCAAAATGGTACGTCGCGCAAGCTAAAATAGGCCACCAATACTGAGTCTCGCTACTCAGGAACGACATTCTGCGGAAACATGGTGTGATTCCGGAGAAGCCGCCATCACCGACACCAGCTATCGAGGAGGCTTTAGTCCAGGCACGCGAGTTGGCGCATGAGCATAGGTTAGAGGGGAAAGACTTAGACGAGCTCGATGAGCTGGAAGATGATGAGGATGAGGCCTTTCTCGACCAGTATCGCCAGAAGAGGCTGAACGAGCTTGCGACATTACAGCAGGCAAGCATCTACAACCAGGTATATCCAGTGCAGAAACCAGAGTACTCGAAAGAGGTCACAGAGGAGTCAAGCAGGGCTTTCGTGCTGGTGCTACTCACATCATCCACCGGCACGAATCCAGAGTCGCAACTCATGATTGAGCTGTGGCGAGAACTGGCGAGGAAGTTTGGCGACATCAAGTTTTGCCAGATGCAGGCGAATTTGTGCATAGAAGGCTACCCAGATCGCAACACGCCGACTGTACTGGCGTACAAGGATGGCGAGATCAAGAGACAGCTAGTGACATTGAAAGAGCTAAATGGCGTGAAGACATCGATATCCGACGTGGAGAAGATACTGCTTGGTCTGGGAGCGCTGCAGCACAACGACTCGCGTCTGAAGAAGAAGGATGAGGAGGCTGAAGAGGCGCCGAGAAGGGGCATATACCAGAGCTCGAAGAAGAAAGCCGATGATGATGATAGCGATTGGGACTGAGGCATATGACAGCCAGGAAGGCGACTTGCGTGGCCTTCACAAACAGCAGCATCTGGCAGTACCAAATTCATGCCCTTTCCGGTCCGGAGCTCGATCCCTTCTTACCTCTCACGTCACACAGGATTATTCATTCAAACAACGACGCTGCAAAGGTTGCCATACAACTCAGCAGTAAACTTTCCATGTTGGCATTGTCAATGTCGCCCTGACGGCGTAGAAATGGAATCTTACTAGAGCGCTGACTGCTCTATAGATCTTTACGCCATGGCATATAAACCAAGCTTGCATTGGGACATGCTGTCGTCGGCTTGGCTCGGCGATGAGTGTTCCCGATCAAGATCTGGTACATGCTCACGTTTCCCTTGTGCTTTTATGTGAGCACAATTTGCATGTGAGCGAAAAATGCACGTGATGATCGGAACACGCATGTGAAGCAGTGAGGAAAGAGTCCAATGGCACATGCGATGCGGGCCAGGATGTCTTCGACCACCTTTCCATCTATACTGCAACACCTTTCTACACAACATCCAGCCGACATTCAGTCTTTCGACAACCGACAACAACACCACACTTACATCGCTTAAGCATCATGAATTCAGATACCGACGCTACAAGCGACATCGAAATGATGCAGTCTTTCCTCAACATGCCCGAGTATCCCGCATCCCAAGTATATACCGCACGTCACTTGGATCCCAGTATTCTTGAGCTTGACGCCGAGCAAGCTATCGCTCTTGGCCTTCCGGCAGTACCACTACTACGCCTCCCTTACGATGATGACTTCGGCAGCTCGAGATGGGTAGAGAAAGAGGACTTCGAGAGTGCCCATCACGAAGAGTTGTTCCGTCTAAGTGCCACTACGAACTCTTCCGACCTAGAAGAAACGCTCCAAGCAGACGTGGGGATTGAGAATGTCAATGATGGCACTGAGCAGCTTCGCAAGGATTCCGTCATTGAAGGAGACCAGAAGCGGAAAGCTTCAGAGGATGATATCGAGATAGAGCAGGACGCAAACTTTGACGACGAAGGCACCACACCAATTTCGAAGGGGATGAGAAAACGCCGCCGCCTCGCCTCCCCCATATCAGACAGTTCTGTCCACAGCCAAGGGTTCAGTTCCAAGTCAGAAGGCGAAGGATCTTTATCGGAATCGATCATCATCGACTCCGACTCCGATGAAGACGATGCTCCTCAGTCTGATTCAGCTACACCAACGACAGAATCCGACCCATTCATCACCGACTCCGAGCCCGAAAGCGACGAAGACGACCTTTCACAGCCTGCTCCAACAACCACCAATCTTACCGCACCACCCATTTCTACTACCACCTCCTCTTCCTCCTCTCGCGCCCCACCAGGAACCTGGACCACAGAACACCGCTTCCTAGTCAACGAAGTGAAACGTCCAGACGGCCACTTCAACGCCGACAGTCTCGAGTGTGCTCAAGTTATCAAAGCTCTGTACCCGAACTTCGCCCTCGCACATTTATCTGATAAGGAACTTGGCAAACGAGTCAACGCACAATGGAAAGAAAGAGACTATCCGAACAGGCCAGATTGGGTTCGAATTCGAGCCATGAGGGTACAGGATGAGGGATTGAGAGCGGGCATTAGGGGAAGGATCAGAGGGACGGGGATTTTGAGCTAAAATGATCATAGCGAGCGGAGATGGAGAAAAGGCTTTCACTGTGATGTTGCTTTCAAACGATTCTGGACCTCTCTTACAGCGAGATTCAGGGCGCACAGCGGACGGGAATTTTGATCTGATTGAAAGCTAAGGAGACACCTTGCATCTACCGAAAAAGATATCTCGAATGTATCAAAAGGCTACCTTATCGCTATTCTAGACACAGCTCGTGGCTATTCGACAGATATTCTACAATTATTGGGTGAACGTTTAACAGCTACGAGAGAGACTTTTCACAACTACTAAAAGCATATCTCCCAATTAATGAAAGGACATCTTACAGCTAATGAAACAATATCTCGCAGCTAACGAAAAGATATCTTACAGCTATAGACAAAATAATTCGCGGCTACTAAGAAGATGTCTCGCTGCTATCGAAAAGGTATCTCAATACTTTTAAAAAGATATCTCAGAGCTACAGAAAAAATCTCTCAAAGCTACGGAAAAGATAAATCCAAGCTATTCAAAAGATATCTGGTTACTATTTGTAGAGATATCTCGCAGGAATTAGGGTCTCTTCCAGCTGTCTAAGTTGCAACAAATGAAGCGTATCGCGTAGCTGTTAGAGAGACAGATTCTGTTCAGAAGATATCTCAAAGCTATTTCAAAGGTATCTTGTAGCCATTGGAAAGATATCTCATAGCTAAGCGAAAAGATATCTCCCGGCTATTGGAAAGCTGTAATAGAGGTAGCAATGCGCTATTCGATTCAAGTACGCCTAGAAGCTGGAGAAACTCCAGTAGTGATAGCCAATGGAGTGTGATTCGGTTCGGGATGCGAAAGCAGGTGAAGAGCTTCAGCATACTCGTTCCTATTCCGAGTAGCTTAGATGTTTGAATGAGATCTGAGTGGTCCTCATCAGTCCTCACCTCATTCGTCTCTTGATTGATGGTCAATGCTGTGCCGCTAGATCGGAAAGCATTTCAATTCCCTACTTCACCTTTGGGAGAGTTGCCTCCTGAAATTTACCTCTGCTCTTCCTTAACCTCCTGCTTGATAGTACCATCTTCTTCTTCCTTCAGCTTCCTCTCCTCTTCTTCCTCCTTCATCTTCCATTCCTCCCCAAATTTCTGATCCAAAGCCTTTCTCTCCGGTTCCAGCCTCTTGAACTCCTCTTCCTCCAATTCCTCCTCGGTCTTCGTTTCCTCCTCTTTCTTCATTCCCTGTTCCTGCTCCAGCTTTCCTCGCTCTTCCTGCAGCCTCCTCCACAACTCGATTTTCCATTCCTGATACAATCTCACGATCATCTCAATTCGCTCTTTGGCTTCGGGATACAACTGTTCCAAATTCCTGCCGCGCTCGAAGTAATAAACTTCTGCCCAAGCTGAGCAGTCGTTTCTATCCGTGAGTCTTACCAGAGGTACTGAGGGCAGGATCTTGAAGGATGCTGCTTCTCGAGACGACAGGATGAATTTAGTTGATGGCATCATTTTTGCGAAATAAGCGTAGACTGGAGGGATTTGGAGTGGTTGATATGAGGAGTCCATATCTTGTGTGTTTGGTGAGATGCGAGAGACGTTCAGGTGTTGAGCGTAGGCTGTGATCGAAGAGGCTTGCATTTAAATGGCAATTGATGGATCTTGAGCACTGGAGAGAGCACTCGAAATACTGTCTTAGGGTGTTCTAGACATGTTGTCTTTCAGCTTCGAGAAACGGGAAGCCAGCTCGGTTCAGCCACTCCACAATGAGATCGGTCTTGCCAGTGCTGGTGCACGTCTGTACTCGCCATTTCTGTCAATCTCGAATCTCCGGCTAGTGGCACACAGTCGATTGGGGAGGGTTGGATCATGCTATTTGTTGGGGCGAAAACGTCTTGGGGACACTTTCGATCATTCGTGTAATTGTTCAGCTTCAGATAAATGCCACATGACAACTCATGGTCGACCCTTCAAGGCCAATGGTGCTCCTTAAAATGCCATTCTCAGCGGCTCACCTGTTGTCTGATGACCGATAGAGGGCCGCATACGTGGCATTGCGAGGGTAGATAATTAGGCTGCCAGCAAGAGAAAGCAGTACGTCCTTTCCCAGAAAACATCATAGATGAGTCGAGGTTATTTATGTTGGCGTGTCGAAGATGTCTGAGTGGTAGTGTCTTGTGGTGTTATTGGGAGGACAACGAGGCCGGATGAGGCCTCGTTCCGTCGCTTTTCGTGAACCATTTTCTTGAAATGCATCGCATTACATTCATTCTTCAAAGGTGTCATCGTCTCATGATTGACATGATACTGTGACGTAGTCAGCACACGCACGAGTCAGTGTTCACAAAATCGGACCTTTGCCGTTCACTCACTTTGCCAAGACTCCACTTCGTCCTCTTCCAGAAAAACGGCAGCCTACTAAGACACTTCCACTGATACATCGTCAGAGCAAGCGAGCGCAATGTCTTGTAGAAAAGAAGCATTTGTTCTTCGCATACCGAATCCGAAACACCTGACACAGACACCCTTGTCTTAGGACGTATGAGAGCCTAATTATAAATGGTCAGTGCCTCGAATTGCGACACAGCGATCGTCAGGACTGTGAAGAATCGTGTGCAAGTTGGGCATGAGGAGTGTTAAAGTGTATGGATATCCTGGGTTTTCGTCAGTCATCTGCTGTAGGAAAGGTTTGATGAAAGAAAGGAATAATGTGACATGCCAGGGAAAGCATATCTTGAAGATGTGAACCCTCTCCTCTTCTTCATTTGCTTGCTTCCTCCTTTCGCTCATTCTGCTGTACTCACCAAGGTAGCGCATTACATCAACCAAGCCAAGAAGGGAAAAAATCGGAAGACCTTAAAGACTCACTACTATGCGTACCACAATCGCGACACTCCTACTACTCTCTGTAGGCAGTCTGGTAGCAGCAGACGCCTCACCCGACGACCGACCAGGTGGTGCCGCCAACATCGAGAACGCCATCACGTCCTACCTTTCGCAGACGACACTCCCACCAGCAGTGACATCCATCGCCGGCGCCTTGAGCTCAGCGGGCGTGACAGGACCAGTCGTCATCGACATGAGTGCCACAGGAGCAGAATCAACAGGCGCGAGACAGACTGGAGACCGGACGAGAGATTCAGAAGGTGTGGCTGCTGCAACTCCAGCTCCACAAGCCTTGATGGCTGGTGCTATTGGCGCAGTTGGAGCGGCCGTCCTTGGAATGATTTAAGAAGGAAGGCCGATTATGTAGCGAAGACTGGCCGCCTTAGGCCCGATTAGAGAATGTGCCTTCACGGGTAATGTGCATGAAGCGAAGGTGTTGGGTGTTTGGCGTTTTGGCTTGATTCGATGGGGTTCGTAGCAGGATGAGATACGGCATGCTTCGATTCCCCAAAATGTATTCTTCGTTCTCTAGGAAACACCATGTCAGAAATTCTTTCTAGTAAGGATGTTTTGGCCCGGATGCATTCAGGACGATAATGAGATATCTCGACGAGTCCTTGGTCTACGTTGTGATGTGTCGCACTTCATGCCGATAACGTCGTCTGCTTGCTCACATATTATCGAGAACACTTCACAACACTTACCGATAGCTCTATCTCGGTGGTCGAGGCACTGTCATCGTCAAGCTGGTAGCTTACCTGTCACCTTGAAGCTGACAATGGCAGGTGTGCCAGTCTTGCCAACAGCGAGTCGTGCATTGCTTCCCAGAGTTGCCGCTGCAAGCCAGCCATCTTTGTTGGAATAAAAGCTGCCATTCTCGAGCTTCGAGATAGCTGTTGACACCGTGAGTGTTGACGCTTCACACCTGCAGACCCTGGCAGAGCTGCTTCTTTGGGGCTTTGTCGGCCGAGCAAGCTACCCGCCAACAGCTATTACACCTGACGATGTCGCTTCTCAACGCATATGCTATCAATATAAATCCATGTCGAACATGGAACAGCTCTCGTGGAGATGAGGAGTGCAGATCCGTACCATACCGTCAAAGCTATGCAATGCTGTTGAGATGTGCGATTGCTGCCAGCCTCGGCCGGTGCGTCTGTCGGCTCACTTGCAAAGAATGGGTACTATGGTGCTGGCTGTGCGGCCGGAGAGTCCGAGGCGGTCTGGTGCCAGTCGTCGGTCTTCAAGAGCCCTGTCGATCAAAGGGTTGCAATTTTGACGCTGTTACCCTGCATATCGTCGTGGGAAGGCCCGGAAGTCGTTACGAGGGAGAGATGCCACCGAGGATGAAACTTGTGCCTGATCTTAGCCTTGTTAGCATTTTCTTTCCAACCTCTGCGATGGAATGTTCTTCGTGGGTGTTTGGGAATGGGCTTGAGTCAAATTGTCGGCACTACGATGTTTAGCTAGAGGGGCGTCAATCTGTAGATCTACCCTGAGGCCTATTTTGAACGCCAAAATCCTTTACCAATTCTGTCATGGTGCTTCAGCAGTCATTGCGATCAATGCCGTCGTGGCTGAGTTGGAACCGAGGCGCCGTCGCAGGCACATTTGATAGTGTACCGCAGGTCCATTTTTGAAGTAGGGCAGGATGACTTGAGCGAAGAGGGCACAAGCCACGATCCGGAATCCTTTTCTTCTGGAAGGCCTGAGGCATGCTCCAGATCGACGAGATCACGGTCTTGGCAGTTGCCAAGCTTCTCACTCCATACTGCTTATCGAGGTTAAGGTGGAAGTGCAATGATGTCGCAGGCGGAACCACTGCTCGGTCTGGTTGCGCCACGGCTAGTTCCCGACCAGCAACTCGTTCCTCAATCATGTATACTGGTTCTGATAGGCCGTCGTTGTCGTCAATGGCACTAGAGAGTTCCGCTCACTGTTGTGCAAGAAATGGCAACCCGATGCCACTTGACTACCGGAGAATTAGAGCCAGTTGTTTGGCTTCAGCAAGAACGCAATGCGGCAACCCGCAAGGCGTAGTACAGCAGGAATCGGCTTCTGTCTGTAACATGAGGTTGTCCGGATGTCCCAAGTCGTACATGGCTCTACATGCTCAGTGCTGGTTTGCGAATGACCTGGTCCTGGTGGAAGTGGTGGTCGCAAATGACTCTGAAAGCAGTTCAAGGTGGAGTGATTGTTCGCCTGTCCTCGATGCTGCCACATATATTGAAGTGTCTGAACGACTGCCTGACGTCTTCAGGATCAAAAGGCTCTTCCCTGAGCTTCCGAATGCACAATGGCGTGGACTTTTCGAACACTCCAGGATATCCGCCTTACATCCTCCTTACCCGAGCAGATGACGACAGACTTTCTTTGCATGCTAAAGTCTCGCTACTGACCAGTGTGCTGTATGCTCGGTATTGAGAGGATTGCAATTGCTTTTGTCTGTTCAGGAGAGGTTGGTATGCCTGCAAAATAGGCGAGATTTGATCGGATCCGGTGAAGTTTGCGAACCGGAGCCGCTCCTCCGATTGAACCGAATCAGAATACTTGCTCAACACCGACATCAACAACATCGGAAGCTTGCCAGAAAAAGACAGCCACCGATGCACATGAGTTCAAGCACCTGGAGATCAGCGATGAAAACTGCCAGCGTATTGATGTCCAACCTCCTTTGAGAAGGATGCTGCAGCCACGTGTTTGGCAACCATTGACGAGCTGTCCAAGGCAAGAAGAGCCGTGAGCGAGCAGGCTTTCGGTATAGACAAGTCTGCCATGTGCTTGTCATGACTTTCAGCTTCCAATCAGTGGCCATACTTAGTGAACCTTGGCCATTTTCACGAGATGTTGAGGTATTCGCCCTGGACGAACCATCTGCCGTTGCTGAACACGAAGGATTGCCATGCCGCCAGAGGGCAGCAAGAGGTTGGCAGAACACGTAGACTCTGCAGGACTGTGTTGTTTCGAAGCGGATCCGCAGAGTGAGAGGAACGATCTGCGACCAAGTAAGCACAAAAGTCCTGGACAAGGTGATAAGTCAGAAGTCAAAGGAGCACTAATTAACGGCAGCATATGCCGTGCAGATGTGGCTGATCATTCCGTCCCTATCATGGCCGGCGCCTGTGTCACGGATTCTCGCCGACACCTTATCTGCGCTCCGTGATTTGCTCTATCTCAAAGGATCGTGTTGGTATCAACGTCCACGAATCAACTGTGTGAGAAGTGCGTGTTGCATTCTCCAGTGATCCTTCGGAGCCCGGCAGCAGGGAAGGCTCACCGCGCCTCTGCAATGGCACGCTGGCCATAGCCGCCATATAGCCCTACGAGTCTTCCACGTCACCCTCAAGCTCCTTTGGAGCAGGTTTACCTGTCAACCCTCACACAGAGGACAGCACAACAATTCGGCCAGTGAAGCCACAATGATTAGCCGAAACACTCGATAATTTCTTGCGATGGAGCAATGGCAAGTCGCAATATCATGCTTGCTTTCACACTCCTTCGCACGCATAGTGAAGAAGGTGGCGTATTCTTAATCTCCTCTTGCTCGCTATCCAATTTGTCGCTGCCTGCACAGCTCCATCTCCGCACAGCATTGCGAGAAATACCACCCTCCCAACTTTCATTCCTCAAGATACTATACCACTTCTTCGCCCTCCATACCCAACCCAGCAGCTCACAACATGAAGTCCATCTACCAACATTTCAAGAATTGAGCTATTTAGTCTTAACCCTCAGCATACTAAACCGGCAACAGCCGTTCATGCACCGCTTCCTTCGATTCCACATGGCTCCTGATCAGACAGGTTGGGAGTCGATCTGCGTGATCTGCTTGGACCGCTTCTGTTTCCTCCCAATCCTTCACTACTGGCGGGGCCGAATGTTCGAGCTCTTGTTGGTTGAGACCACAGTGCATCCCTTGTCGGGATTTTCGAAGCGTGGCAGCACGAGACGATCACGCTCTGCACTCCTATTTGTCTCGTCGCACTGAAAGGATTCTTCAACCTTCATTATTGGTTTAAGGGCAGGTGTTGATCTTCTGAGAGTCATGGAAAGATAGGGCGTGAGAGTGTTGGGCTCCTAAGTGTAGGAATAGCGGTATGTGTTCGAGGTCGATAGAAGTAGTACAGGTTCATGGTCACATACAGCTCTATGTCGTGAATCGTGACATCTAATGGTATAATCGCTAAAGCGATCTAAAAACTACATCCTCCCAATGAATATGCTCCTCGCTAAAATTGGCGCGAGGATGTCAAACTGGCATTCTGCCGGGTATATTCCAGTCTCCCAATTTCGCCATTAGCACTCCGGGTCAAGGACACCTGGAGATTGCCAGAACCTCTAGAGGCGCACGCGTGAATCAGTAATACAAGCATTCGAGCGCGGATGTGGTCATATCAGTTCATCATTACCACTCCTGCCCACTTCCTCAATCACCTTGCGGACTTCGTCTTCTTCAAACATTGGTCCCATTCCATCACATCGGGCCATCTTCTTCAGCCGTTCACAGACTTCGCCAATGTCAACAGCACCAGAAAGATAGAGAGGATGTGACTGCAAGAGATCCCATGTTGCGCTTGCTGAAAGTAGATGGCTCTCACTACCAGGTGAGCTACCATGTTTGCCAGGTGACGAGGATTCGGTAGAAAGAAGGCCATTCGCAAGACGTGTGGAATCTAATCTTGGACTTGTCGAAGGTGAGCTCTTTCCTTGGCGTGATCCAGGCAGCAAACTCGGGTCGTCAACGAATCCAGGAGGGTGATGTCTGGTCGGTGAAGAAGACGCTGTCGCTCTCAAGATTTCGTTTTCAGTCTGAGCCCGTTGAAGCATGAGTTTGAGACGCTCGTTGTCAGATTGTAGTGATGATGTAGTAGTGGTGAGTAGGTTGAGCTTCGCTTCCAGATCCCTGACATGCCTTTCTTTTCGCTCCCGGAATGCGCGTTGTCTGAAGATACACATCAGCACCAGTAAGCATACTTAGACATGTGACAGAACTTACGCTGCTCGATTTTGAGCCTTCCGTCGTGACTGCGCTGGAGTAAGTGAGTCTTTCTCCTCGCTGCTCCCCCGCCTGTCCATTCGCTCGTGTTCCATATCCATTGCTATTCCACTATCCACGGACCCATTGGGAAATGATGAGAGCTGTTGGGATGGCGGTGATTGCGAACCTGCCGTGTTCGCCTGAGGTGTGAATCCTGTACCGAGTGATGGATCGAAGTTGTAGTCGAATGATCCAAGTGTGAAGGCACCTGCATCGACATGCTCCAAGCTCTGCTTTGATGGTTAGCATGTCATATTTAGAAATGCCAAATCAAGCACTTACAGGAGTAGCTCCAAGTCCATCATTGCTTCCCTGAGGAAGTCCACCCATGTCGGCGCCGAAACCCATGTATTGGTAGGGTTGCGGCGCAGACGCAAAGTAGTTGTACTCCATAGACTCCATGTTGATGTCTCTGGAGCTTTTGTCTGTTACCTGGTGCCTGTGAAAGCGAGAAGCTCCAAGTGAGGTAGGGCAACAGGAGTCGGAATGTGTAGAAGGATGTAATAACAACAAAAGGCGGAAGGAGCCACCACCATATACAAGTTCAGCTCAGAGGATGAAGTTTATATCGAAGCTGTGACATGCAACGTGCACGGCGCTGAAGACGAAAGGACCCGACGGTGATTGTGCTAGTCGGGCCCGTTAGCTGCACACGCTCGAGTCTGGACAGCTGCAGATCACGGGGAAGCATTTTGAAAGGGACGGGCGGGTTCGACGGAGCCATCTTGTTGGTGCATACGACATGCTGCAGGCCCTGAATCCTTCGGCCAGGTGCCAGGAAAGCTGATATGTTTGGTCGGCGTGCAGGATAGCAGCCACGCTGCGAGAAGGAGAGGGGTAGTGCGGTGTGCTGGAAACATGCGGACGAAGGTGAGGGATCCTTGCCAAGGCTGAGTTAGGAGAGACACACTGAAACTGACTGAGTTAGCAATACTGTTAATATTAGACATTATGTATTAATATTAGAATATACAGGCCAAGAATAGTATATATATATAAGTAGACTAGTTACTATAATAAAGATAAGCCCTAGTAGTAGAGATCTTCTATCTAGTAGTACTACCTTACTCTAATCTATTTTAATAGTATTAGCTTTCTAACTTACCCTCTAACTTTAGTACTAATCTAGAGCCTAGGGGCTTTACTATTAACTATTTCTACTATATTTTATACTTAGAATACTC